>FN648615.1:27618-40097 GCA_000310025.1 Ectocarpus siliculosus | reverse complement strand
CAGCCCGGTCACCCGCTCCTCGTCTTCGCGACGTGGCCCCGTCGCGTTCGAGCCCGGTGATTTCAGGTTCACCCCGGCTAAGCTAGCCGATGTTGCGCAGTTCCAGCAGTTCAACTTCCTCCCCGAAGATAGCCAATCGGTCAGGGACTTGGCCACGGAAGTGGCCATCGCGTTGCCGGCGGCCGCCACCATACAGCAGGCGGTGGATGTGGCTAACGCCTCCCGTCCGGATCTTCGGGATCTGGCCGGCCGTTTCCTCGCTGGCATGCGAACGGCCAACGCCCGTGCCACTGCTCCGGTGGTGTACCCTGGCTGCAGCAGTCCGCCTTTAGAGGCTTCCTATGGGTTCCAGCAGCCGGCGCCGGGTCGAGCCAAGAAGACACAACCGCCACGTTCGAGTCGAGAGAATGGTCCTGGTAGTTCGGGAGATGAGTCTGGCTGGAGCTCGACTTCGGCAGGCGGGAGCCGGGACAAAAAGGTTGCCAAGCGTGGTAGGGATGGAGCTCGCAGCTCCAAAGGCAAGGGCAAGACCGGGTCAGGCTCGGACACCAGCTTGCCCCGCAAACCAGGTCGTCAAAGGCAAGTAGTTCCGTCCCTCATGGACGCAACTTCAGATGCTCGTTTTTTGTTGCGTGATGATTTTGTCCCTCCGGCTTCGGCCCCCCCCGTTTCTTCGGAAACTCGTGTTGCGTTTTCGAACCTTCCGGCTTCGGCCCCCCCCGTTTCTTCGGAAACTCCTGTTGCGTTTTCGAACCTTCCGGCTTCGGCCCCCCCCGTTTCTTCGGAAACTCGTGTTGCGTTTTCGAACCTTCCGGCTTCGGCCCCCCCCGTTTCTTCGGAAACTCGTGTTGCGTTTTCGAACATGGCACAAGCTTCGGCCCCCCTCGTTTCTTCGGAAACTGTTGCACCTCCTGTTTTTTCTACCGCTGATTATGCTGTAGACTCAGGAATCGCACACAACCCCGGGTTCTCAAACCCCACCCCCCCTTCGACTTTTGTGCCCGTACAAGATGTTCATCATGTTGTACCGTCTTGGGATCGTGTTCCGCCTGCTGCTTCTTCGGTTGCAGCTGCTGCACCCCCTGTCGTTTCGGATGATAGTGTTTTGCCACTTTCCTCCAACATTGCACATGCTCGTCAAGCCACAGTAGATGCGGCTGCTTCGGCAGTTCGCAAGGCTCACGTAGTTACTGTCCAACGGGCGTACATCACTCTGAACTTGAAAAAAGTTGGAAATGTCGCTACCATGCCCTTCCCTTCAACTTTGTTGCCTGGGGACGGCTACCAACAGCTCATCCGCACAACACGAACGGCCTTGTCCGACATATTGTTGCTGTGTGATGACCAAAGCGAAGGGTTGGACAGTACTGATTACGTGCCTGGATGGGAACGCCCTCTCGAAAAGAAACTTTCGGGTGCGATCACCCCTGACAAGCCCTCCACTGCCGATCTTGTCCTTTCCATTGCTGATTACTTTCAGCAGGTGAAGAGAAGCTTGGACAGCGGCGCCACCGGACCAGAAGCTTTTCAGTTGCTGTTGCGTCATCTTGCGGAGCAATTTGATGTCGGCGACCGTCAAGAGTCGTTTTTGAGGCTTCAACAATTTGGAGTAGCAGATGGTACTTCTTTCGCGGATTACCTTCGTGCTTTTCGTTTGTTGGTTTCGTCTGTGACTGGCTCTGAGCGTACTTTGGCCCCTAGCGTGTCCATGGTTCTAGAAATAGTGCGGCATTCGGTCTGCAAGCAATTTCCGAGTTTGTCTCCGATTTTGTACCCGGGTGCTCTGGCCACGGCCGTCACTCCCTTTGCGTCGATTGCGGATATGTAGGAGGCGTTCGCGCCTCTAGCGACAAATAAAACCCCGGCTATCGGCGGTTCATCTTATTTTTCGTTGTCTTCGACGCGTGATTCCTCGCAGCCTCGGCGGTCCCAACACCGCGCCCCCGCGCCTTCGGGCCAGTGGGCACCAGGTTCCGCTCAGAACCCTGTAGTTTTGCCGGTACAATCGCACGACGCTGACCCTTTCACACGCAACTATAATTCTTGGCCTGCTTCGCAAGCCGATTGGTCTGATGTATACGCTCTCACTTCTAGTTTTCGTAACACGGAGGATCCTTTTTTGTGGACTCCTTTGTTGACACAAGAGGCTCGCTCGCAAGCCTTCCGCGAAAACAGGAATCGCTGTCTGAACTGCTCGGGTGAAGACCATTCCATGAAGCAATGCGTTGCACCGTTCACGAATTCTAGTGGGTTGTTGAACCCCGAGTTGGGTCTCCTCAATGACGATTCTGCTGCTTTTAAACGTTGGCAAGGCCGTATGCGGTCTTTTCGACGAAAAAGTGCGGACAACCGCCAAAACAATCAGGGTAGACGCCACCAGCGCTCTTCCTCTTCGTCCTCTCAGCGTCGAAACCACGCTGGGAATCGCCGTTCCGACGGTGGTAGTTCCCCTCACACTCATCAGACACACTCGCACAACGGTGGGTATGCCCCAGGAAATTCTGCGGGTAACTCTCACCCTCAGCAACACCCTTCGATCAACACCAACCACACTGGTGCTCTGTCCCTCTATCAACCACAAACACATGCACACACCGGTCCTTCGTCTGGCATCATGGTTTCGACCAATCACAATGCCCGTCAACCTGGCAACTTCCAAAATGGTGGTCGTTCTCGCAGCGGATGACTCATCGGTGGTGGTTCGCCTACTTCCCCCGGACCGCCTTCAGCATCTTCGGGGACCTCATCTCGTTCATCACAAGACGCTCGTGTGTCACGCTCTGTTGCCTCTAATACTTAGGTTTTATGCAACAACGACAATACTTCGGTATCTGTCGCGCCGTCACACACTGTTGCCTCTAGCACTTCGGTCCTACGCAACGATAACCGCACTTCGGTGAATGTTATCCCTTCTGGTACTTCGGTGCCGTACAATAACAACCATACTTCGGTACCCGTTGTTTTCCCCAGTGTCGATCAGGTCGGTATCCAGACAAATGCTCTCGTCCCACCTTCTACATCGCACTTATCATCTGCCACCTCTGCGTCTCTGCCTCTTCGGGCTGGCTCTCCGTCAGAAATTAACCAGTCTGGCGCGAGTGCTGTCTTGAGGTGCGGGAACAGAACCGTAGGACCTTCGGGGCCATCGAGTACCGCTCGTTTGTCGGGCACCGCTCGTTCGCTCCCCCCGTCGTCTGCAGATCAGACCGGCCGTAGCCATGCGCTTTGGACGATTGAAGAGGAATCGCCTGAATTGGTTACCTCGGGTGAATCTTCGGATACGCTCAACTCGTCTGTGCTCGCTTCCGTTGAGGGTTCGCCCTCGATTGTTGCACCGGTAGCTAACTTGACTGGTTCCGACCGGCAAGTTACTGGGTCAAATTCGCCTGGCTTCGAATCGCGTTGTTCTCTTGGTCCTGACCGCCGAACATCATCAGATTCCGCCACGAGATATTTCGACCATGGATCGTCTTCGGACGCTCCATCCCTTCCGACGCACGCTCGCCCCACGGCGCCCGATACCAGGCCGCCGCGACCGACGTCGACAGTGTTGACACCACCGCTTCGGGAGGACCCTCCCGGAGTGACCTCCGAACAGCCGGCGGTCTCGCGTACCTTGTCACGGAGGAATGGCCAGGAGCACCACGCCCGGTTTGGTTCTTTAACCGACCCGGCCTTGGCGGCCGTTTCTAGCGAAAGCAACCTGTTGAATGACACCTTACGAGGCGTTTCTTCAGGTTTAGAATTGGGGCGCACCCAACGTCATGTCGCTGGCCCAATTATTGCGACCAATCCGGCTCCGGCCGATTCTTCGCCGGTCTCTGGCATGTCCGAGACCGTCCCCATGGACGTTCACGCCGTAAATTACAATGCGGGCGTTTCGGCTGCCTCCGCTTCGACTACATCAGCTTCGGCTGCAACCTCAGCTTCGGCTGACCGCACTCCAGGTGTTTCGACTCCTGCAGTTCCCGCTGTCTTCGACCCATCTAACGAGTATTGTACTCCTGATATGGTCTTCTTTTGGCAGCCCCCCTCTCCCTTTTCCCAATGGACCCCGTCGACTTTTGTGGTCGATGGAGTGGTATACTCGTGTGCTGAGCAGTTTTTCGCTGCGGAAAAAGCTCGTCTTTTCGAAGACCATTGCGCTTTACAAAACATCATGCGCGTGTCCGATCCTGCCTTACACAAGAAGTTTGGCCGAGGTGTCCGTGGTTTCGACCCATCACTTTGGGAACAGGAGCGCGAAAATATTGTGCTCACTGGCTCTTACGCAAAATTTAGTCAAAACTCCGAGTTGCGCGAGCATCTTCTCGGATCTGGCGACAAAATCCTTGCCGAAGCTAGTCCTTACGACCGTATTTGGGGCATTGGCCTTCAAGCCGATGATCCCGACGCTCTATCCACCTCTCGATGGCGTGGCCTCAATTTGTTGGGCAATGCCCTTCAACGAGTACGCAGTCTTTTGCGGTGCAATGCCCCGCCGCCCGAGCGCAGCTCTCGTTTGCTGCCTCCCAACGACCACGTTTCGACGTCGTCTCAACATAACGCGGTTTATGAAGTTAGCCCTTCTACACACCAGCGTCTTCGGATGGCCTCAACCCCTCCGTCGACTGAACGATTCGCGTCGTTTTCACAATACGCTGCGAATGTTCCATCGGATCATGACACCGCTGTTTGGGCCGTGTCTTCCGGGTGCCCTCAGCCATCCTCTTCCTCTTCTTTGCTTCCTGAGCAAGGTCCGGATTTGGTTGATGGTGTTGTTACCATCGATGATGACTCTTTCACCACCCAAATCCTCACTCACAGTGGTTCAGCTTCTGTTCAGTTTGGATGTGTTGCTCTTTTAGACACGGGTTCCCCGCAGTCTTTTATTAGTGCATCTGCGTGGGAATCCATGAAAGCCGCTTCGGCCGCTTCGTCGTTGTCTGAGAAACAAACCCAACCTCGCTGTTAGGGAGGTTTCGGCGAATCTGCTCCACTTCAAACTTCGACTATTGTCCGTTTGAGCGTGCATTTTCTTCGCAAGCGCCTTCCTACTTCCTCTCTCGCTGTTTGGGCGTACGTTGTTCCCGATGGTGTTATGCATCATGACGTGCTCCTTGGGAGAGACAGTTGGATGCGGTTTAGCGACCGCTCTTACCGCACTTTGCGTGCCAAACGCCCTGGTGACCGTGTTTTTGGTGAGCTTACCCTGGCTCAGCATAGCAGTTGCGGTGCCACCGCATTTGCTCACGATTTGTCTTCCACAGATGGTAACTACCAGCTTCGCTATGCTGGAAAACATTCCGTCCAACTTCACCCTGAACATAGCCTTGTTCCGGTTAATTTGGTACGCAGCGATGGCTCTCCAGCCCTCGTGGGTAACTATCTCGTGGATATGCTTCCACAATGTGCTATGTTTTCTTCCGAGGAACACTTTGTGCAAAATGGTTGCCAACGACTCCCGCTCGCGGGTATCTCTTCACTCGAACCAGGCGACGTTCTGGGTACAGCTTCGGCTCCCCTTCTTCGCGTGCCTCTCAGTGCTGTGTCTCGCCACAGTTTGAGCGATGGTCTTCAATCTGCGGCTCAAGATCCCACCACTGCTTCGGGCAGCTGGGTTCCGGGTCCTGTTTCGACAGATGGCATTGATTCGTCTGCCACGCATCGCATTGATGACCCCTTCGTGTATAATTTGCATGAGCGACCCACGCCGTCGCAAAGCGGCAAAGAGGACCCTGGTTCTGCCAGTGCTTCTCTTTCGTCGCCTCCGCCTGCTCTTCTCGAGAGGTTGACGTCTGAACAACGTCAGAGTTTTTCCCACGTATGGGATAAGCTCCCCTGCCATCTCCGGGAGATTTCTTTTGATCTCCATGGTCCGGGTTGGACTCCGGATGTCATCACTCAGCTTGGTAACGTCCTGTGCGACTATCATGATGTCTTCTCGAGTTCCCCCACCGACTTTGGATCTTGTTCGCTTTTTCCTTTCAAGCTTACAGTTCCTCCGGGCAGTGCACCCGTCACGTCTCGTCCATACTCTTCTCGGCGGCCTCAGCTACTACCGCAAGTTCCTTCCCAACATGGCCACGCGAATTCGACCTCTGACCACTCTTCTCAAGAAGCAGGCGACGTTTGCCTTCACCCCTGCCATGGAGCAAGCTGTTCGCGTCCTGCTGTCTGAGTTGGCCAATTCTCCTGTCTTGGTTTATCCAGACTGGGATGCCGTTACGGACGGCTCGCGACCTTTTCGCCTCTACTGTGATGCTAGTCGCGATGGGTTCGGCGGGACTCTCGAACAAGAACAGCCGGATGGCTCCATCCGGCCCATCGTTTTCATCAGCCGAGCTACTTTGGACTCCGAACGTCATTGGACTCCCCTCGACCTCGAGGCGGGTAGCATCGTATGGTGCATCAAACGACTCCGCGGTTATTTGTGGGGCACGAAATTTCGCATTTTTACCGACCACAAATCTCTTGAGCATTTTGCCAAGGTGGGGGAGAACAATGCCCGCGTCCAGCGTTGGCTTGAATTTCTTACCGCCTACAATTACACTCTCGAGTACCGCAAGGGTTCAGCAAATGGCAACGCTGATTTCCTCTCTCGCCTTCCGATCGATGCGGCGGAATGTGACCGATCTGGTCGCAGTCGCTTGACACCGGATGACGATGAGGAGAGCGTATTCTTCATCCGTTCTTGTGGCCTTACGCCTTCTGGCCATCGCGCCGTGGGTGTTGGCTTGGGTGGGCTCGTCCCGACTTCCCCGACTTCGGTCTTGGGTGGGCTGGCCCCCTCTACAGATGATTTTGTCGACTTCCGTCGGCATGGTCCACGTCTCTCGCCGTCAGGCCTTTCGTCTCCGCCTGGCGTCTGGAACATCGCACCCTGGCCGTCTAACAACTCCCGCGGGTTGTCTCCTTCGCTACGACGCCTGTGTGGCAGGACCCTCGATTGGTCTGGCTCCTTACATTCTTCGGTGGAGGACATTTTGGCTCTCGAGCCCGAGTCTTCGCCGGCCGTCTCGCCGACTGCAGCATCACGACGGACTCTCGACCCTACTCAACTAATTTCCACGCGAACTCGCCGTCGCACGGCGGTTGTGGCAGGCACGCCCCTCCCGCCCGTGGATTATGGTTTCTCTGAGGACCCGCCTGCTCCTACTCGGATTTCCGCTTCGCCCAGATCGTTTCGACGTTCCCCGCCTGCACAATCAGCATCGACGGCGCCCCCCGTTTTGACCAGGTTGGTTTCGGCTCCTGGTGCTGACACTTCGATCCCAGACCTCCATACGCCTCTGGCTCGTGGAAGGGATCTTGCGTCTTCGACGCATCCTGCGACTTCGGTTGCTCCTGCCCAGCAGTCTTCTGCTGCTCCCGATTCTTCGGAATCTTCGACGCATTTGGTTTCGACCACTTATACGCCTTCGTCTTCGGTTTCCGCTGCTACTCTGCCTTCGGGTGGATTGCAGCCGGAGCCTCAGGAATCGGCCCCCTCTTCTATCGAGGCGGCTTTACATTCCTCGGCAGATTTAGCCTTCCGGGCGTCTGTCGAACGTTTCTCGCATGCTGATTGGGCTCGCGAGCAACGTAACGAACCTGTTTGTGATGCAGCTATTCGTTTCATCCTTCTGGGTCGGCCTTCGGCTCTCCCTCCGGATTTCCTGGATCATCTTCCGTCCGCTCGTCGACCCCCTCTGTCGGAGATTCGTGGCCTGTCTAACAAAGGCCGGTTACATGTTGACGATGATGGTTTGGTCTTGCTTGTTCGCAAGCAAACAGCGCCCCCGTCGTCTACGACCACACGTCCTGGCGGGCGTGCTGCTCGCCTTCTCAACGACGAACCCATTCGGATTTATGTTCCCATGCTCATGCGTCCGTGGATCATGCAAGCCTGTCACGCTGATGCATCCTGCCACCTCGGTGCCGCTCGCACGCTTAGCATGCTGGAACGTTTTTATTGGTGGGTTGGCATGAGTGTTTGCACGAAGTGGTGGGTACGGCATTGTTTGCGATGCCAAGCTCGCAAGTCATCTCGTCAAACGCCTCGATGGCCTACTTTGTGCCTTCCGCTGCCTTCGGGCCCTGGTGTATCGGTGAGCGTCGATTATTTCGGTCCCCTCCCGTTGACACCGCGCGGAAACACATATATTCTGCTTTTCACTGACCGTTTCAGCCGCCGTGCTGACATGTACGCGGTTACGGCTGCAGAATTCACCGCCGAAGGCACCGCTGACGTACTTGTCAATCGGTATATCCCTTCATGGGGTTGCCCTTTGAGTCTCTTGTCTGATAATGGCTCTCAGTTTTGTTCCAAACTGTCGCAGGCTGTATACGCCCGTCTGGCTATACGCAAAGTGGCTACCAGCTCTTACCATCCCAACGGCAATGGGGGTGTGGAGCGCGTCAATCACACTATGGCTCAGATGTTGGCTATGGTCATCAATGAGAGGCAAGATGATTGGGACATTCATTTGCCGCACGTTGAGTTTGCCTACAACAATTCGGTTAGTGCCGCTACTGGTTTGGCGCCCAACGAGGTGCATATGAACCGACTGCCACGCATGCCGATGACGGTTTTTGAGCATCCATATGCTCGAGGCCACCAAAGCTTGCATCGCGATCAACTTGAGTATTGCGATCTGGCTGCTGATCGCCAACGTCGTTCTTACGATTTAGTTCGCGAACAGCACAACCTGTCCGTTTCGAGGATTGAGCGGCGTAACTCCGCCCTATCGGATGCTTTGCGCAAGGTCCCCTCATACACCGTCGGTGGATGGGTTTGGGTGTACAACACCGAATCTACCATTCGCCAAGGTGTTCGTTCAGGCACGGATGACAAGGTCCTCAAGGCTAAGTTGTCTTTCCTGTGGACTGGTCCGTTCAAGATCTTGGCCGTGGGTCCGTGTCCTGACGCTCCCGACGGTTGTCCTCTGGCTTCCAAGTTACTGTATTTGGATCTTCCATCGGATCTGCCGGGTCCGGACTCGAAAAACCGTGTGTCAGTTGCGCGTTGCAAGCCTTGCGCTAATCCGCATGACACTGAAGACTTGCCTCGGTTCCTGCCTGCCGGCCTTACACCGTATGTGCTAAACTCCTATGCGAATAAATCTCCTCCCTACCATGTTACGGAAGATGACGTGTCGACTCCGGTCGAACGTCTCGAGGTTGACCGCATTAGTGGCCATCAGTCTGTTCGTGGCCGTGGTGGCACCATCGCTGTTTTATACCAAACGCATTGGAAAGGTCTTCTTCGTCCTTCTTGGGAACGTGAGATGGACCTCCAGCATTCCAAGCCCCACATTCTCCGGTACTGGACGGGTTCGCCTGATCAACATCGCCAAACGAATCGTCGCTATCGGGCGATGCGTATTGGTGCGGCCACCCGCGAGATGGCGCGCGCTAAAGGGGAGCGAGCTTTGCCTTCGGGTTATTCGCTCGTCTCTCGTTCAACTTGGGACCGTCGCTTCGCCAATACTCCGCTACCTGCCGGCGCCTTCTTCTGGTACAAAGCTCGCGATGGATTCTGGTGGTTGGGCAAGATTACTGGACCGCCTCTACCGTCCGACTTCTACGTCGTCCGCTTCTTGGACGATCCTGGCCCTGTCAAGCTCGCCCTTCCTGATGTTCGCTACTCCACCGCTGAAACCGCCGTCTCCGGATCCTGGTGCCTTCAAGTTCACAGCGGCAGTGCCCTTTTTAAGGGGATCCTTCGCAACGTCGACATGTCGCGTGGTGACCCCGGGGCTGATTCGTTGCCTGATAACGTGGCGCGCCCCCATTAAGACGACGTGCTAGTTGTCTTGGTTTTCTGTTGTTTTCAGCGTTGTTTGGGTTGCTTTTTAGCCTTGGTTGGTTTTCGCTTTCTCCTCGCTTTATTTTGTGCCTTTAGCGTTTGGTCACGACCTGTAGGTGTTTCGCGCCCATTGTTGCCCCTTCTACACTGCCGTGGCGACTGCGTGAATGGCGTATCTGATCGTTTTCTTACGATACCGGTCTTGTTGTGGTTCCTACCGTGATCCTTTCTTTTTTGTCGTTTTGACGACCTTTCTTTTCCTTTTTTGTTTTTCTTCCTTCTTTGTGTTTTCCTTTCTTTGGTTCCGACCTCCTTCCGGTCGCCGTAGGCTTTTCTTTGCCCCGTCAGTTCCTTCCTGTCTGTGTCTTTTTGTCGTTTTAGAAGTCAAACGATGGTCTTGCGACTCATCGAGTGAGAGGTGTGGGAGGGTGAATTGTGCTGTTGTGGAGCTCCACATCCTCGATACTTTCATTTAGAGACTCGACAATTGCTTGTCAAGACTCCGAGGTTTTATAGTATCTGCGTATGAGAACCTCCAGGGTGGGCTAGTGTTATAGGATTCAGATGTGTAGACGGAACATAGAAGAGCTTGGTTCCTTCTAGAAGGCGCGGAGAGATGTAACTCTCCGCGGAAGGATAAAAAGCAGGGGACAGGATCTAGTAGCCCCTGCTTGTGCAGAGGATCCTGTGCCCCTTGGTGTCATTCCTACCGATACCCAAGGCAACAGCTACTACTGCTGCTGTTCTACAAGAGTAACAACAAGTGAGTTCTTCTTCACGGGTCAACCAGACTTCATCACGCGTGCATACCACTACACGACGCAAACAAACGTCGACGTCTCCGGTTTTTTTTTATTCCCTCCGCACTCCTTCCTTGCCGCGGTTTTCACACCGACTTCGAACGTGGGGTGCAATTTCCCCCGACGGGACCGCGCGCTCGTCGAGTGCCGAAATTCACTTCCTTGCCTCTCCCAACACCGTCCCTTCTTCCCGCCCCAACAACTCTTCTCCACTTCTTCTCTTATTTCCTTCCTCCCGGACACTCACCACCATCCGTCCTGGATGTTGGCCACCAGCCCCACTGGGGGGCGGGGGGCCAATACTTAACCCTAGTATATATACTCACAGGATGGTCGTCGTGACGTGATACATTTCTTGTTATTAGTATGGAAAAAATTAAAAAAAGATGGCTCGATTTTTGTATTTCTACAGCAGTATGGACCAGACGCCGACTGAACATGAAAGTCGTAGGAGTGTCGACTCAGTTGTGCTGTCACAGCATCTTCCACGCAATTCTGCCAGTGCTGGTTTGTTGATTGGAGTCTTGTAGGTCGAGATACAGCAGTGGCATTCTCGGGTTGTGGAGGCAAAAGCGAACCGGAGCAAAAAAATTCCATGCATAGCTCGATTACTGCCGTGTAATTGCAACAGCAGTATGGACTAGACGCCGAACGACGTCCGCGTACTACCGCAACGACTTAACTGGATGGGATACTTCCTGCCACGGCGAACCATAGTGCAGTGCGATGCAAACATCCGTTCGTGTGTCGCGCGGCTGCCACATGTGTCGACGACAGGTACACGTAGAGCTCTCGCCATGTTGTCGTTGTTACCGCTTACCGCGCAGGAGGACCCCTCGGAGATCTTCCACATGGTGCTACAACGACTGATTTCGTAGGAGAGTGGAGTTGTGCTATCACGGCATCTTCCACGCACTGTCCTACCGGTGCTTGCGTCGATTGGAGTCTTGTAGGCCGAAGTACAAGAGTGGGTTGGGTTCCCGGGTTGTGGAAGCAAACCTGCCTGCAACAACAGAGAAGGCGGTGTTCTATTTTCTGGTAGAGTTTTTTTTTTTGCGACATACATGTGGTTGCATATTTCTTTGCGACTGCCGAAAAAGACCACTGGATCTTTACGCAGTCCACCTTTGACATGTTTCATTTTACACCGAACGACCCAGGACGGGTCGACCTTCATCATTGTTGTTGTTGTGGTTGTTGTTGTTGTCTTCTTCACATGAAAAACCGTTCCGACCTCTCTCTACCCAGCCAGTAACCTCAATTGGTCCGTACTACTTGTTGTGGATTACCTGTTGGAAATTGTGGAAATCCCTTCATTCCGAGAGAGCCACAGGTCGGCATCCGGCCTTTTCTTTTTTTGTATGCACTTTTCTTGTATCCACTTTTCTTCCTGTGAAGTTTTGACGTTGCGCTTGCCATCGTCGCTGAAGTGATTGTGGCTTCAAACCTTCTCAGCCGGCCTTCAAACTTCTTGCTTGTTGATAAGTCTCCGTGGAAACTTCTCCGCGCAGGACATGAGTCATATGCAGTTATGACCTGCGCTTTGACTTTCACGATGGGTATTTTACCTCTCTCTCTGTCTTTTGCATTGATTGGTGAGTACCTGCGTTATACGGAAGGATCGCTCCACGACGCAAACAAACGTCGACGTCTCCGTTTTTTTTTTATTCCCTCCGCACTCCTTCCTTGCCGCGGTTTTCACACCGACTTCGAACGTGGGGTGCAATTTCCCCCGACGGAACCGCGCGCTCGTCGAGTGCCGAAATTCTTCACCACTTCCTTGCCTCTCCCAACACCGTCCCTTCTTCCCGCCCCAACAACTCTTCTCCACTTCTTCTCTTATTTCCTTCCTCCCGGACACTCACCACCATCCGTCCTGGATGTTGGCCACCAGCCCCACTGGGGGGCGG
>FN648615.1:0-25425 GCA_000310025.1 Ectocarpus siliculosus | reverse complement strand
GTTCCCGGGTTGTGGAAGCAAACCTGCCTGCAACAACAGAGAAGGCGGTGTTCTATTTTCTGGTAGAGTTTTTTTTTTTGCGACATACATGTGGTTGCATATTTCTTTGCGACTGCCGAAAAAGACCGCTGGATCTTTACGCAGTCCACCTTTCACATGTTTCATTTTACACCGAACGACCCAGGACGGGTCGACCTTCATCATTGTTGTTGTTGTGGTTGTTGTTGTTGTCTTCTTCACATGAAAAACCGTTCCGACCTCTCTCTACCCAGCCAGTAACCTCATATGGTCCGTACTACTTGTGGATTACCAGTTGGAAATTGTGGAAATCCCTTCATTCCGAGAGAGCCACAGGTCGGCATCCGGCCTTTTCTTTTTTTGTATGCACTTTTCTTGTATCCACTTTTCTTCCTGTGAAGTTTTGACGTTGCGCTTGCCATCGTCGCTGAAGTGATTGTGGCTTCAAACCTTCTCAGCCGGCCTTCAAACTTCTTGCTTGTTGATAAGTCTCCGTGGAAACTTCTCCGCGCAGGACATGAGTCATATGCAGTTATGACCTGCGCTTTGACTTTCACGATGGGTATTTTACCTCTCTCTCTGTCTTTTGCATTGATTGGTGAGTACCTGCGTTATACGGAAGGATCGTTCCACGACGCAAACAAACGTCGACGTCTCCGGTTTTTTTTTATTCCCTCCGCACTCCTTCCTTGCCGCGGTTTTCACACCGACTTCGAACGTGGGGTGCAATTTCCCCCGACGGGACCGCGCGCTCGTCGAGTGCCGAAATTCTTCACCACTTCCTTGCCTCTCCCAACACCGTCCCTTCTTCCAGCCCCAACAACTCTTCTCCACTTTTTCTTGTTCTTTCCTTCCTCCCGGACACTCACCACCATCCGTCCTGGATGTTGGCCAATCCTTAACCCTAGTACATAGTTTGTTCTTCGTTGCCCTTTCCGAAGGTGGTGGGTGGTTGTGTGTGCGTGGAGAAAAACAGAAAAACACATCTCGATGACGCCGCTCAATCGATTCGTCCTTCTTCTGCTGATGATGATGGCGATGAGGCCATGATTGAGACCGACTGCTGAATGAACTACACACAGCAGTCAGCCCCAAGTACGTAGTTTCCAGCAGCAGGAAAGCAAAGTATATGTCGTGGCTGTGCCAGCAGAGATGCTGACTGAGCAGTGGACACATCTCGTGCAGACTGCCGAGCCCGACGTCAGGAAGCCGGCACGCCGGCACATACATACATGCAATGCACATATTTTCACATATATATCCATCCGATCGGCTGCGGGCTTTCAACCCCCAAAAATCCAGAGACTAGACTACAGTACTTCTTTTTGCAGCAAAAATCCTCCAGAAGGATCTAGATGCTCTTTAGAGTATCGATGACAAAACTTGTGGCGGTGTCAGCAGAGATGCAGAGCAGTGCACACATCTCCGTGCAGACTGCCGAGTCAGAGGTTGGGAGGTCGGCATGCACATTTACACATAGACTACGTACATCCATCCGCGCGGCGCGCGGCTGCGGGCTTCAACCAAACTAAATCCAGAAACCCCTTGAAAATGTTCTGAGCTCGCGCCGACCTGCCGCGAATCCTTTGATACGAAGCTACAGTATCTATGCTTTTATTTACTGCTGTCGTTTCTCTGCTGGTAGCTTTTTGTTATGGTATTTGGACCCTTAGTAGGGGACATATACGCAGAGGCTAGAGTAGATGCCTCAGATGAATTGTTATTTCCCCCTCTTCAGGTTCTAGCCTCTGCGTATATGTCCCCTCAGGGTGGGCTAGTGTTATGGTATTTGGACCCTTGGATTAAGATACCATCTGGGCGGGCATATCGTTCAGGAATATCCCGACCACCTGCCCAGATTCCTAGTATTCCGACTTTAGGCAGGTAGCACAATGGTTACTAGCAGAGTAGCAAGCGAGTGCAAGCGTTCCACCTTGCTCAGTGTCTTGCCTGGTGTTCCCTGGTGTTGCCTGGGAGTGAGCGATAGCGAGCGACTGAGAGAGAAAGGAAGGATAAGGAAGGAAACAGACTGAAGAAGCGAAGCGGCTCCAACCTGCACACAGTGGTCGGACTAGCTCCACACTGAATCCGCGTCAGAGATCGTCACATCTCGTCACATTTTCCCATGTTCTTGCATCACCCCTTGCCGCGGTGCTCTCTTTACCCCACTCCGGAGGGACGCCTTGTACCTACCTATCTATCTATTTACCCAAGCAAATGTTCCGAGAAATCGCGCTCCGGCGTGGAGAACGCATTGATTCGGAAATCGGAAAATGAAATGAATACAACAAGACTCATTATTCCGACGTGCAGTCGACCCCGAATCACTACAATTTTAATATATTATTTACTCCGTAATTGATGTATATACTTCGCATTGAATGGTTGTTTTATGGGGACACGTCTATAATATAGTTCGGTGTGCTGACCCCCGAGCTCAGCTTGTTGGACTGCAGTGTGGTTGAAAAATACACAAAAGTATTGTCTTCGTTATCATTTTCCATTCACCCAACCAAGGAATCCGAGAGTTATGCCGACCTACTGTGCTTCCTTGTGTCGAAGTGTGAACTCGAACTCGGTGTAGAAAGAAGACGCCACCCAGAAATGCTAGATGTGCACAAGCTACACCCCCTTCTAATACCAAAGGAGTATTCACAGAACTTGCACGCCGATCGATATGGAGAAGAACGCATTGGGTCGGAAACCGGAAATAGATGGTAGACAGAGTGTTATTCCGACTCTGGCCGACCCCGAATCAGTTTATTTTTCTAGAGATACTCCCGGGTACTAACCACACCACACCTGTGAGCGACATACGAGGTAGAGACCGGTCTATTTTTCGTGCAAGAGTCGAATATGACATGATTTTTCGTCACCTGATGAACGCAAGTCATAATAAACCGAAAAGCTGCAAAGTTATCATATCCCATGTTTGTGGAGGTCTGCCGACGCAAGTAGCATTGGTTAACCCATCCGGCTGCACTACAGCAGCTGACTTCGAGTCGTTGTCCATCAACTGTTGTCCCGCGTGTTGTTGCAATTAATTGCGTGCCGCAGGTAGAGCGAGTGTGAACACAAGCACGCATGCATACCTTCCACACACACCTCCTCCCCCGCGCTGAGCCAGCCCAACCCCAGCAAAACTTCTCTTCCCACCCGGCCCGTTTTGGCAGCGGCTTGATTGACTCGACAGGCTATCACGTAGGACAGCAACAGTGGCACCAGCCTCGAGCAGCGACACAGTAATCAATCATCGACGACTGAGAGAGGTAAGAGTTTTCGATTTTCCCTCTTAAGATCGTAGTCGTTGGCTTTTGTCCCAAAATCTCGTTGAAGTTTTCCGGGGCGCAGACGAAGAAGACAGAAATCCGGACATACTACTACATGGAGGGGCGCTTTGCGTCGTACCGCTCGGCGGTCGTTCCTACGCTCGTAGGCTGTATGGTGATGAGTGTGCGGCAAGCTTATGTGCGGGTGGAGGTTTGAGATGAGAGGAAGATGTGTAAGAAAAGTTGTGCTCATTCGTTCGAAGAGCGGAGACGCACAACAAAAAAATCAAGTAATGCGACGGCCGGAGAGCAGAAAATCGAACAGGCGTATTCGGCGACAAACAACACCGCAGCAAGCACAACGTGTAGTTTGTTGTACAGAGATCATGCACCAAAAAGTACGCGCCCCAACACCACCGGAAAGTACCTGCATGTGCTAACACCACGCACCACCGGAAAACATTTTTTCTATGCGTTTGAGCAGGGAAACAATCTCCTGTACATGATCATGGTCATCATATATATGTAGTATGTAGTCGGAGAGATGGCACCGGGTGCGATCGATTTTACTTGATTGTGAATTTCTTCGCGTGCTGTGTCGCACCCTGGTGCGATCTCTCCGACCCCGGTGAGATGGCCAATGAAATGCTTTAGGAGTGTAAACTGGTTCCGGTTGAAGGGCACTCATTGACGGTTTTTATCACTTTATATCAGTGTTGGATATTGGTCGGGCAGAAGGGTTCGATACGATACGCTCTTGTATCGAGAAAAAAACACAAATAAATACCGACATTTTGTTCGATATCCCGAAAATGGCTCGATACGTATCGAGTATCGATACTCGATATCGATACGGCGGTTTTGAAGGCCTCAGGTTACAAGAAGAGCGAACGTTACGCAACTACACGTACCCTGGCACACCCAAACCCTTATCTGAAGTATACAGCAGTGCGCAAGACGTGCGCGCATGGTCCGGCGGCATGGAAGTAGTGGTGTTTGCCAGGTGCCAGGTGTGTGCAGTTGAACATCACGACGAGCACAACAACAGCGGGCACACGTTGTGATGTGATGTTGCGCATACAAAACTGCATCGTGCAAGAGGCAGGTTGGTTGTGTAGCTATGTCCACCAGATATATTTTACATTTTACAGTCAGTGTGCATGTGTATATAGTGTATACACGTACACACTATAACACGGCCGTACGGTTGCGATCGAATCAGTGCAAGCTCGGCTGCGAGCAGGAAGGATTTCATGACAAAAAAACGCGGAAAAAACTCGGAACACTTGGTTTTATATTATCTTACTACCTTCAAAGTTATGCATGCAAAATTCCACCCACCAGGTGTAGGTGCCCAACAATCAGCAATGCACCTCGAGCGAGTATCAACTCTAGACACCCAACAGCCAAAATGAAACAAAAGAAACAACATGGCGAAAACATTATGTGCGAAAATCAAACGCTTGCCAAACTTGAACACGACAGACATCAAATCGTCACCTCTATTCATCACACGCCCAAGTGGTCGGACATGAAATCAAGCACACACCTTGCCATTACGTATTACGAGTCCCAAAACCAAGTTCACACCGCATAATAAATTGTCCGCAGGAGGTACGGCCTCTGTTCGCACTAATGTAGTAGCTCTACTGCTGAAACTGCGGGAAACGCCAAACCTACGTAGTAAGGAGGCAAGCTGACTCTAACGGGGATGACTGCTACTCATTCGGCAGAGGCAGCGCTATCGCCGGCGACAAAGCCGAATTCTTGAAGGCTCATGTTGCACACCGATGTGGTTCTCAGGAGTTGAGACACAGGCGCTGTTGGTGTGGTGTGTGGCTGGCAGGGGCTGGTGTGTGTGTGGTGTGTGGTTGTGATGGCAGTGGGGGGTGACAGGAGTAGGCGCGTAGGCGCCGGAGCGAAAAAAGGGGGGGTAGACAGCTGGGAAACTGACCCCTCCCCCGGTAAAAAGGGGGCCAAAATATCGAATATCGAATACCGATATCGATACCGATACCGATTCGTATCGACAAATATCGGCGTGGAAACCGGCAATCAATACCGATACTACTGCGTATCGTCGATATATATCAGTTTTGTATCGATATTCGATACCCAATATCCAACACTGCTTTATATACGTGGTTCTTGCCATGGTTGGTTGTGGATTGTTCACTATGGAGTAGTGTAGGTGTCGGGCAGACGTGCCCAGCTCTGATCCACCCCGAGTCCGAGGCCGGGTTTGTTACCTCTTTTTCCATTTGTTTTCGCAGGCCCATGTCCATAGCGTTTGTCCAGAGCTCCCTACGTTGTTCGTTCGTATTCATCACACAAAATACTTACTCTTCTTTCGGGGCCTTACCATGTGGGCTACAATGTACGGTGTTATGTACTCGAAGTTATCACTCTATGAACTGTATGTAGTCCTCTTTTTCCTTCTTCCAACAGCAGTATGCTTCATCGAGTGGCAATCGCTGCCGTCGTCAATGGCTTAGACGAACTAATTAGTAGACGGATCGACTATTGCCGCACCGAGTGAAGGATATGAATTGATTGGTCACGCCAATGGTGACGCGCGTCTTGGTTGTATGGGCAACAAATGCTTTGAACACGAAGTTTCTTGCATGATTAGAATATTAGTCTGCCCACGAAATGAAATGGTCGAGAGGTGGTCCCGGAGTACGTACTGTAGTAAATGATTGAAAGCATCGTCCATAGCTGCGCAGCACACACACGTCGGCCGTTCTCGCAGTAGACCTACTCGATATCTGTCACACCGTATGCCCCCCCAGCCCACTGGTGGCGCGGGGGCCGATGCTTCACCCTCCTGTGCCCTCTCGCTCTTCGCGAACGTCTTCACCTCTTCGCGTCTTCGTTGCGTCTCCATACACCGTCCAATCTTGCTACTCCTAACGTCTTGTGTTCCTCCTTTTTATTCCTTACTTCCCCTCAAATCCTCACCGTCATCCATCCCGGTGTGGCCGCCCACCCCATTGGGGGGCGGGGGGCCAATCCTTAACCCTAGTTGTTCCTACTGGTATAAATGTTGCTGGTGACCCAGCAAGGACGATAAATCCCATCCCTCTCGACTTGGGTTACGTCCCGGTCTTCTCGTCCAATGCCCGCGGCCGCGTGTCCTGTCTTTCCTTCTGCTAGAATCCCGCGTGTCACGAAATGGTAGCGAAGACTATTATTTTTCACACTCGTGACCCCAGGAATTCCGACAGAAAAATTCAGCTTAATCTACATAGTATTCGACCGTTACAACTATAATAAAGCCCAGTTTGTTCTTTCTACTCGACGAAGAAACTTTCCTGTCACGACACGACCGCCCCCAGTATATGTACAACATGTTGACAAACGGATTCGAAATTGGATAGTTTTACTGTCTACCATTGAGGAGACGTGTACTTGTAGACGGCTTGAAACAAATCGAACCTCAGCGGCAAGTACATGAAACGGTCTTTCAGTCCTACATGCATGCGTCATCGTGTTTTTCAGTCAGTTTCGTTCTTCCATGCGCACCTCATTCGCATCTCCCGCATTCCGAGCGCGGCTCTGTACGTGCCAGCCCCCTCTCCCGCCCCAACGCCTCCATTGGGCTTCCCACGGTCGGTGGTCGGAGCAGGTGAGCCGCCCGTCTTCTCTATCGTTAGGGTATTCCGATGTGGTGATGGCACATCGGTGTTCTCGCAGTGGTGCATGGAATGCGCAGTACCTGATTTCGGGTCAATGGCATGTTCGGCGGTGTGGTGTGAGTGTATTCTTTATCAATAGCATCGACCGCGCTATCCGGCTGACAAATTAAAAGACGTCAGTCTTAGTGCGGCTGAAAACGCCAAACACTTCGAAATGCCATAAATGGGACCCCGTGAGGGAGCGGCATGGGGGAGACTAACCTATTCCCCGGATCAAAGACAAAAGACAGGTGTGGGTGTATGCGTGTGTACGTAAAACTCTGGAAGAAAGGGTACCAACCTCAACCGGCGCAGTGGGAGTCAGTCGTTGTCCCCCGCAGCCGTGCGACATGTACCCGAGACGTCTGCCTGCAGCTCCTCCGAACAGCGTTCGGAGACGTTGTTAAAAAATTGGCTGAACAACTCCATCACGAACCCGACTCAACCAACCAGTCTGTGGTGTCCAACCCCCGCGATCTTTGATTTCACTCCGCCTGTGCCACAAAGCACCCGTACGCTGTTCAGGCTGGTAGCAGTCAGAGTACGCCACCAGGCATGTGTGCCGGTGTTTCTTGCGCTGTGCGTGACTAGCTCTGTGGGCGGCTTGCCTTTGGGCCAAGCACAACAGCAGTAGGTCCATCTGCGTGTTGTGTGATCGACACTATTCCATCGAGAAAGGTGGTACTGTACCGTAGGTGCATCCATTATGTCTACTGTATTCTCACCGGTCAAGCCTGCCAAGACCGAGGATATCTAGGGTGCAGTTGTACACGGCACACTTCCTGAAACGCAATGCTGTCAGTCCGTCGGCAACTGCGGAACGCACATCCACCATGTCGCCTTCATAGTTGACCTGCTGGCAGCACAAGCCTCACGTGTGCTTGGTCCACAGGGCTTAATTTCCAAGACGCTCAAGGATTTTGTTCTCTAGCTCGTGCAGTCCTACCCAGTAGTTCGCTCCCCCCAGGCTCCCTGTCATGCCAAGGATCGCAACCTCCTGCGGATTGTCCACCGCCGCTGTCTGTCACGGTGGTGGGAACCAGAAGAAGAATGGTCCTGCAGCGTATCGTCGATGGTGGACCGTGTTCAGTTCGGGCGTTAAGAATGCACGTACCCCCTGGTTTACTTACATAGACTATGAGTCAAACTTGCCCACACACACACATCATGTGCAATGACACCACAGTAGTGCATACCAAATAGCGTCTGTTTTGTGTCGCTGGTGTCTTTGTGTGTTGATTTATACGTTTATCATGTTTTCTTTGGCCGGTCGAACGAAATGCCGGGGGCCACAAGACCATACCGCCAACAGTAAGCTGGCGGTTTACCCGCGGTCAAAAGTGCAAACATTACAATAAACTAAGGTTAAGGATTACCCCCCCGCCACCCAATTGGACGGGCGGCCACACCGAGATGGATGACGGTGAATGTTTGCGAGGAAGCTAGGAAGAAGAAGAAGAAGGAAGACGACTTGTTAGGAGTGACCGATCTCTTGCAGGTTCCCTCGACAGATAGATGTCATCTTGCGTTTGGGGTAGGCCGACAAAGTTGAAATCGAGGGCAGGCACCACCAAACCTCACCGATGGCCACATGGCTGTCGAGTGGTATTGAGCGCTGTCGGCCGCTCCTCTTGGTTTAAATCTCATCCACGTTTGGTGTGGGACATGTACCTGGAGATCGATACCTGAATAACTGTCCACGAGAAGTATTGCCTTCCGAAGAACTTTATGATATTTTCCCTCTAGAGCAACCCATTCTTATTATTATGTAAAATGCACTGGCTGGAGGATGCCGAATCTTCTCACTCTGAGCGAATATTCCTTTAACTTCCTCGGAGGACACAATTTGTCTATCCTCCGAGGAATGAGACATACATGTATTCCCCCACCTTCGAAAAAAAAGGGACGGGAGTCCAGGATTTTTGCTATACTACTGCCGCTTCCTGCTTTATGTAGCCACTGCTGTCCTTCCTTCTCTTCGAGCGCTCTGCAGCTTCGGCTCGTTACTCGACATGCTACACCAGTTTGCGCTCTCTTCTCAAAGGAATGAAGGAATGACAGGGAAGGGGGTTCGAATTTCTTCCCCTCGCGACCACAAGTTTCCGAACAATTAATGAAGCTACAATCCGAAACTTTCCACCATCAACGTCATTCTGTCTGTTCGACGAACAAACTTCCCGTTTATCGTTGTTTTTTCTCGAATTGCTTCTTCATCATTGTTCTTCGGTTTCTAGGAGACACGTTCGGGAGTGAGACACACGGAGCGCCCGTCGTCTCGCCAGCCACATTAACTACGAGGCACGGCGTTAACTCTTTCAAACCCGTCTCACTCCCCGCAAATAATACCGGCCGACTGCAAACGTACAAGTCCCGAAGTGAAACTGACCAAGCCCCAACTGGTACACCATTCTACAACACCCACATCGAGGTCATTTTCTGGACAACTACGTACGGCAGAAGTCGAAAATGTTTTGTACCCCGTACATTTCGGATCTCCCGGCTGACTCGTTGCTGCTGCCGTCCGTGAGTTCCAACACTTACGTCGCGAATCCTCTACGATATTTTGATTGCATCGCTTGTACTCTTTCGCCTTCAGTGTTCCTCTCTCTGAATTTCATGTACTGCAATGTCCGCCTGAACCTGAAACCTTCGCTCCTCCAGTCTGTCAAAGGAATCCCACTTGAGCCCTCGATTCGCGATCGTGCCCCTAGCCGCACGGGGGCAGCGCTATATTTATTTCAGAACTTAATGCTCTAGCAAGACCCTACGAAGCCAACGGTCCCGAGCCAGGCAAACGTCGCATGATACGACAACAAGTCCACCACAAGAGCAACTGCACCGACCGATGTTTGCTCATATCCTCTAAGGCAACGTTTTGTCTTGAATTGCTACATAGAGGATGCCGAATCGTTCCCCTTGGAGGGAAACTTTCCTTGTATTCTCGGAAGGGAAGACTTTGTCTGTCCGCCGAGATTTCTTTAAATAGTTTTTCCCTCGGAGTATATCGTGCATAAATCTTCCAGAAGGTCTACAATATCCTCTGGAGGATTTTGAACCCTCTATCTAAAGGATATTTTTTCCTCAGAGGAGTAAGGGCCGGCAACCACTTGTCTACGTGTAACAGCCGCTCCCGATAATTGAGAATCGTTTTCATCCTCGGCGAACGAAAAGCGGCCAGAACGTTTCTTTTCTTACGCGAACATACAACAAACAAGTCAGGCCAGTCGAAAAACAAAATTTCACTCCGCGTCGGGATAGCCGCCGCAACGCCCGCAAGATAGATGGATTGATGGATGCTGTTGGTGTTGCTGCATGATGGGTTGTTGGGATATTTTCTGTGCAACGCTTATGACAGGAAAAGTGACCCTCACACTGATAATATTGATGTGGGTAGTATGTGTCTGCCTACATATAATATATGTGCCGACGAGCCTCCTGCGTGCCCCGGAGAAGGAAGCGCGAGAAAAGACTCACTGTTGCGAGAGAAAGAAATGCCGAAGCACGAAAAATGAACAAATCATATGTGCTTGCCCCCTCTGTCCTTAAGGAAGCAGCAGCGTTACATATTGCGCGCACGTGCGTGCCCGGAAATCATAATTATTTATCTTGCAGTTTGTGTAGCCGAATTTAATTCAGGTCGGGTTTTCCGATACATACGAACGATGGTTGGGAGTGCATGGCACCCACGTGAAACTTGGCTGAAGTTTGCCTGCGTGCAGGCAAGAAGACCTGAAGAAGGTACAAGTAGAGAGACGGAGAACCAAAAGCGAAGAGGCCACATCAGGCCCATCAGCAAACCAAAAAAAAGGGCTGATGCACAGCCTCCCAAACGCTCTGGTTTTGCACCCAGCTTCTGCTCCCGCTCTCGCTCTGTGTTTGTCTGTGTCTGCTTGTCGGTCTCAGTCTGATGCTAGCTCTCTATCTCTCTGTCTTTCTCTGGCCTGTGATTCTTGTGACACCATACGGTCCATGCACAATAATTTGTCCATTCACGGTTTGTGCGACTTTTAAAGATAAATATGTGAAGCGCGAAACAACTATGATGTGCGTGATCGTCTCGTCGAGCTACGTCGATAACTAACTGCGGAGATTTTTTCATTTTGGGAAAATGCAACATTTTGGGCAAAATGATCCACGGAAGAGGAACCCCTCACCATGGTACCCCCTATTTTCCTCCGCGGATCCCCCTAAATTACCTCGGTGCCCCCCATTTTCCACTGCGGAGCCCCCTAAATCACCACGGTGCCCCCCATTTTACGCCACGGTGCCCCCTGAGTGAAATTTCCCCGCGTCCACACACTTTTAGGCCGTGTATTACGTTTTCTTTTGTCACCGAAATTGAATACCTAAATTGGATCAACCAATTTGGGTTTTTGGCCAAAAAGGGCTTGCGTCGTTTTAACGAAATTTTGCAACACCGAAGTTCAGCAACACCCAAATGCGGCGGAATCGCTGCCGCAAGGTGACGTGGTGACCCAAGTAGGTAGAGCGATAGAATTTCATGTGTCCCATGGACTACTATCAGTAGTGTGGGAGATTGTGCATATGAGCGGGAAAAAAGCATTATAACTTGGTGGTCGTGCGGTATGCGCAAAGCATTATTTTTATTAGAGTCACCTTGGATAGCTTCTTGTCGTTTGGCTTCCCGAGAGCTGGCAACATTGTGTCCATTTTCACTCCCATAACTTCGATGACTTGGAGAGGTCTCTGTCCACTCTTTCAACTTTCTGTTTAAAAATATGCTCGGTTAGGCTGGACTGCTGTTTCATGACCGTTTGGGCTCTCGACGCTTGTACAGGGCTGGATGATTGCCACGCACAGAACATTCGGAAAGTCCTGAGCAGCATGAGAGATCGCACCTTGCTCAGAACATCGCTCCACTATTTCGATTCCGCGCTTACTCTAGCGGTGTACTCGATCTATATAGATTCGTTCTGCGGGGCCTCTGGTTTTTTGGGTATCGGTGATTTTGAGACTGCAGGGCCCCGTCCCCAGAGCGTGAGTCTTGCTCCCCGTACGGTCTGTTGTGTGCCGGGGTCTGTGGTGGGACGTGTGCAGTTTGGGTGAAGACGAGGAAACGAGTGTTGTTGTGGTGGTGAACGACAAAGAGGAAGACAACGATACCTTTGCTTATTAGCTCGTGACTGGGGCCGAGCGGGTGCTAACGGGGCTCATTCGACACGAAAGAGAAATGTTTGGGGGCATACATACTTGTTAGGTACTTTTTTTTTCGATACATGAGATTCGCATACATACACAGCCTACGCGCGCAGCGGCGGTGACCTCGAAGAGATACGCAGCGGAGCGCCCTTTGTGGCATGTCCAATTTTCCGTCTTCTTCTACCGTTTGTTCTGGACGGCCGTGCGCACCGGTTGTAATTTGTGCGATGATGGGCACTTGTGACGCAAGGCATAATAATAAGTGTCTGGAGTACACGTACGTCCCTATATGAGGGCCACTGGGACATTACCCATAAGTGCTCGGAAGGTTCCCGATAGACATAATTTTACCCGGCTGTCGGGGTGTTAATAGTTAGTGGAACCGACGGAATAACTGCCATTGGTTCCGATTCCCCGCGCGTTGACGAGACGGTTCCTCCTACTGACAGCTCGCAGCTAGCTGTCAGTGATCAAAGTGTCCTGAAGTGAACACGAAACCTTTGTGAACGAAGCTAATCTGAGCGGCAGCACATTTGAGCTGTAATCAATCGCGACTGTGAGTGATGACGACGCATGACTGGCCGGACGATGGATATCGGAATCAATTTTTTGGATATGCAGCTTGTTGGCTTGCGCTGTAATAACGGAAAACACAACAGCCGCTCCCGATAACTGAGAATAAAGGTTTGATTGAGAATAATTTTTTTCTGCGAACGAAAAATGGCCGAAACTTTTCTTCTTCCGCCCAGAGGCCGCACCAGTATGCAACTTTTACCGGGTCGTGCGGTCTTTGTTGGGCACGGATTTCATGCGACCCACATGTATATATCTGCCCTTGCCTCCTATGATTTTTGACCCTCGCAGGACTCTTAGATGCAAATGCCAAGGACACCCACAGTATTTGTGGCGGTGGTGCTATGCGTGCTGGTCTCTTCGAAATGGGCTTTGGCGCAGGACATTTTGGATGGTAAGAATGTCGCAAAGCAAAGTGGAAGTGAAGCGAGGCTTCGTCTGAAAATTTGTCACCACTGTCCATCGCTCTCTCCACTGTTCCATGCACTCTTCCATGCACAAGGCATTGCAATTCCCAGGAATCTCTCATCGCCTTATACAGAAAACACCGATTTGCTGAAAGTAAGTATGTTTTGGTTGATGTGTCGTATCATCGCCATTGTGGGAAGAGCATCATACTTGGAATCAGCTGCCACCCTTCCACCCTTATTGTGTCAGTATCGCCCACAAACAACGTTCGTACATTATTGGTGACTTCCGTTCTAAGCAGGTTGGGACCATCACCGAATCTAAGTGATATCGGAGGTAATATTGGAAACGTGGAATGCGTGCTTCTGTGACAGCGACCACGTGCCGCTCTTTCCGGTTCTTGTCCTGTAGCGTCGGTATCGTCGGTTTCGTATTATGTAAGTGAAGCTCGTTTCGAACATGGAAACGATTCTCAACGCCGCAGTCGGCCACCTCATTGCCCAGCATATTTTCCGAGTACAACGCCCCGCTGCCTTTGCCTGCCCTCCTTTTGTGCTTGCCTGAAACCGTACAGCGTGTACCCAGGACACAAACTGTAACTCGCGGTGCTGCTCGACGCGTCCAGAACCGTTCGTTTGCATCTGTAAGTACACGTCGACACTTGGGAAGCCCGAGGGCCAAGTGTTTCACTTTATCTACCGGAATGCGTAGAGAACGTGGAGAGAACGCGGCGCGAGCTACATATGTTACACCCTGCCTCGTGATACGCACGTCGGAGATCACGCACATGTAGACCACGGTAGTAGCGCATGGGTTGTCCGGCCTAGAAAAGTTCTTCGCCACTTAGTTGAACAGGCTGCTTCATTTCTGGACGTTCTCATTACGCTGACTGAATACTGCCGTAACGCTTTGAGAAGTTCAAAACCATCCCTGTTGTTCCACGATGAAGTGTCCAAGAGCTAGGTTCCCAAGGGGTAGACAGTCACCCCTTGAGTCGATTCCCTTCGATCGATTGTTCTGCGCTGGGCGGTCGTGCAAGTCTCCATAACCCCACGTCTCATATTGACCTCTGTGGTTCTGGCTCACGTTCCGTGCCTTTGTAGACAAAAGCTTTAGAGGCGTCGGCGAAAGTTGCTTCAGCCATGATGGATGCGACTGCGAAGATGATCTCGTGTGCAACTCCGACTATGAATGCGAAGGTAACGTGAAAATATGATATCGACGAACAACGTTGATGTGGCCATGAACAATTATCTATGTTTGATCAAATTTGTCGTGCTTCGCGTAAGGTGTCCGGTCACAGCAGTAGCCTCGACCGACCCAAGCAAGTCCGCTGTCATCGCCATCCCCCAACACCTCCCTTAGTGGATAGGAGGCGACTACATAAGATAGGCCTTGCTTCATGGCCTCGTAATGTGCTTGTGTTGTATGTGGTGGGCGCGTACAAGGTTGTTGGTGTGCGGCCTTCTCAGCAAGGGCAAATACTCCCAACGTGATCGAGTCCGCGGAAAATCGTAGTACCGTTAGTGTTGGCAACGGCTCGCCAATGTGCACGTCGGTAGGGCACCCACGCCTTGAATCGTCTCCCCATCTTGAGCGAATATCGAAATGGATCATGGGTTCGCTCATCCCACAACTCACCCAGGTGCCAGATGCAGCGGTGGCGGTAGGCGACTTAAGCTAAACCCATCTTCCGACTCCTGCCGGGTCCACCCTGAACAGGAGATTTACTCCTTGAGTCGATTTTGTGGATAGTGATGAGGCACCGGGATGACTTGTCATCTAGGTCATAACCCCCCCGCGAAGAAAACAGATCCTAAGGGTGTTGGATTACAGACTTCTGCTGTGTTGGGTGTCCGTGCCTCGTCGTGCCGTATGGAGTCAGCACTTCGTTGGCCGGAGCCATATTCCCTCGCTGCCCATCCGAAAAGCGAACGGATATGGTATATATTCGCATCTTGTATATGGTGATTTCTGACAGCCTGCGGGCAAGAACCATGACGATCCCAGTAGAAAGTTAATGGGTAAAATGCTGCATCACGTTCTTGGGATTGCCATCAACAACTTGCACATTTTTTAAAAGCCTTAACTCTGTCGGCCCCCGTTCATGCCTCATGTATCTCCACGGTGCTACCCACGGTGCGATCATCATCAGAGCCACCTACGCCCCCCACTGGTAAGATCCAATGGTGCGCCGGTTTGGTTCACTGCACCCACGTGTGTTGTACGAAAGATTTGGTACTGCTGCATTCAGTTTCGGTGTTGTACACCGCCCTCATCACCGCCATAGTCGAACTGGAAAACCGCGACGAATATTTACATTCGGTGGGCACGATGAGTTTGTACGAGTGTACATTCTGTCGCAGGCGAGCGCTCCGTATCCCCGTATAAGGTACAAGCGACTTTTTTCCGGCAACGTATTCTTTTGGTTTGGAACGCCCATCCTGTTACGGAACATACCAGTCTCGAACGGGGGCGCGTTACTCTGTGTGTACCCTTGCCAGCTGGTTAGTTGACGGGCGACTGTAGCGTGCTGGGGTGTGTAGGATCGTATGGAATTTCGCACTCCGGCTTGATGCACTAGCTTGATAACCCACCAGGGTTTACCCTAACCCACCAGGGTTACTGGAACTGTGTTGGCGAAAGAAAGTGGTCTGATGCTAGCACTTCACGAGTATTTTGGTTGTGATATACTGGGGATGAGCACTGGCTTAGGGATAGGACGAAGGTCGGCGACGAGCCCCTCGTTGATGACCGGACATATTCATTCTGTGTCACTCGATTGGGATTTCCGTGTAGAGAGTACACGATATTTCCGACTAGTACCTGTCGCACTCAGTCGGCACCGCCTCCCCTCCTCGCGTTTTCCTTCGGTGCTATCCTTGGTACTTTCCTCGATGCCACGATCAACAGGGCCCGATGGTGAGATTGATGGTGTCGAATCGTTTTGGAGTGTTGTAATGTTCTTGTGGTGTTATCTTACGAGTCCCAGAGTTGAACTTGCAGATGGTCAACACGAACACCATGGTTGGCCCTCGTTGATATTGATATCTTTGCTTTGGGCAGATACCTGTACGATACGGTAGTGCTCTTGCTTAGGTAGCCCGCTGTCGCGTGTTTTCGGGGGCCGTTAGTGCCCTTGCTAGCCCCCCTCGTCAGTTCACAAAGCCGCATTTGGCAGGTGAACTATAACCCCAACCTCAACCCTAAGCTAACCATGCCAAGCGGCACTTTCTATGGTGATGGCATTTTTAGGTTCTCCACTTCTATGTCATGAATTTTGTTGTCTGTTTCCCCTCGCGATCTCTTACGAAGAAAGCTCCAGAGTGCTATAGAATTTGTCCGTTCTAGTATTTAAACTAGCAGCTGCCACTGTCGCCTGCCGTTCGAATACGGTGACACCAGCCGTACCGAAGGTGAGATAAGACTGCAGGCGTCAAGTTGGTCGCACCGATAGTACCGATTATTCTCTTCGGCACGGTAAAAATATATCACACGGCGTTGGGTGCGGTTCAACCAAATATATGTGGCCGACATGCGTCGATGACACATTTGACCGCCTGCCGCTCTTGCCAGTTATTGTCGCCGTATTTTGGTTGATGCAGCATACATATCAAGTCTCCAAGTACAGATTCTTTGGTCAAGTTCCAAACAACAGAGGAGAGCCAAGTAATTTTCTGGCATCGACGGATTGTCAATACTCAACTCCCAGAACCTTCCAATAGCCCACGCCCACCCTAAGTATCTACCCTCGCTTTGTTCGTGTCTGAAACCGTACAGAGTGTACCCAGGACTCGCAGTGCTCCTCACAGTGCTGCGCGGACGGTGTCTGCACAGGTTAGAAAGCATCGACACAGGGAAAGCCAAGGGCAAAGTGTACCCGCCCGGTTGCGGCGAGAACATGGTGCTAACAACGTTTCTTCTCTGACATGTAACATGCACGTACATAACTTACGCTCAAACGGGTATGAGTTACACTATTTGGTTGGGTTGTCCGTCTCATCAAAATCATTCGCCACTTTTGGTCGGACATGGTGCTTGATTGTTAACCATTTCTCGAGGCGAAGCATTCTGAGCTGATGTCATGGGAAGTTCCCCATTGTCGGGCAGTCACGTCTGGGACGCCTCACTTCGGTTGTATTGCGATGGGCGGTCCTGGAAGTCTTCTGGATCAAAATACATTTTCTGTCGTCTGCATTTCTGGCCCACTCTCTGCATCCTTAGAAAAAAGCGCTATTGCTCTCGGCGACCCTTGCTTCACCGGAGACGGATGCGACTGCGAAGATGATCTGGTGTGCAACTCCGACGGGGAATGTGCAGGTAACGATAAAACATGATTGTTGTCAACGAGCAACGGATGGATATGGGGCTTATTCGAATGGATCAAAGCTTGATGTCGCGAAAGTTGTCCGGTATTCATGACCAACCCAACTAAACCCGCTGTCATCGTCATCACCCCAAACACCACTCTCAGCCGACAGGCGATGACCACAAAAACAAATGTGTCTTGCTTCATGGCTTCATGGCCTGGTCATGCGCCTTGTGCTACGTGGCGGGAGCGCACTACGTAGGGTTTCGATGTCCGGCCTTCTATACATAGGACGGGGGAAGGGGGAATCCTCCCATCGTGATCGAGTCCGCAGTACTTCATGATCCCAGTTTTGTTGGCGCCTGTCAATTCGATGCAGGCATTGTAAAAGAACATGTCAAGAAAGCAACGTTTTACTTTTTCCCCCATCTGGAGCACATGTCGAATGTAGGTTTGTTTCTGGCTGCGCTCATCCCGCTTCGACTACCGAAGGTCGGTCATTATAACTAAAGCCTTCTTCCGTCGAATCCTGCGTTGCCGGAGATTCCGGAGATTAGGCCTGTAACCAAGCCCCACCACCGTCGAGTATGACGACCTCTTTCACCCCAACGGAGAATGTTTTTCAACCGGGAACCTTCGAGGTTGGCCAATGGCCTGATATCTTGAAACGCGCCGGAGGTAGAAAGCATGCGCTGGTATGGGAGACTTTCTCACAAAATTTCCAATGTTGTCTTTGACGTTGGCAAGGATCAGCTATTTGCCCTAGGCGACACACTGAAAGCGTGATGAAAATGGTTCAGATCACCGTCATCGAAGTTGTTTCTAACATTGTTTTCGGCGTGGAGTATTACACTGTTGCTTGATGGTGCACGATTACCATTCTAACCATTTTAACGTTTTGATATGGCTCCCGCCTTGTTAGAAGAGAAGCCGTCTCATACCTGGTAGTGCTTCTGTCCCACGTTGTTGGGGCTGGTGGTGGGTCGCGGGGAAGGAGACCAAGAACAGCTCGCGTGTGCCGGGGGTCGCGTTGTCGCATTGCTTCGAATCACTGCGTTCACGTGGTGCACATCTGTTCAGCCAGCTTTCAGCCTATCTCCCGCCGCTGTAAGAACCGAGGCATCACACACACGAAAACGAACTTCAACCCATTCACAGACGGAAAATTGTGTTTTGAGTTAAAATTGTGTTTTGAGTTGGCCCTCTTAATCGACGCCCAAAACTCACCATCTACCCGTCTGGTACAACGATTGTTGCGACGAGCCCCTTCAAAGGTCCGTGAGTGAATGTCCCATCACGATGTTTGGGGTACACACGAACGACTGACACACGCATTTTCCAAATTGATATCCACCCGAACACACTCGACGCCGTGTTCATGCCTCACGTACCCCCTCGGTGCTTCCCTCTTTTTACTACGCTTGGTTCCTGTACTCGGTGCTACTCTCGGTGTTCCTACCACCACGAGAGCCAGAGCCTACCCCCGGTAAGATTGATGGTTGCCAATTCGTGTTGGCTCGCTGCACCTGTGCTTGGTGTACGTCGGAAAACAGCCGATCAGCTTGGTGTTGGAAAATGGTCCGGATTACCGTGATCGAAATTGTTTGCAAGATTTCCTTCCGCGTAAAATATTGCACTGCTGTTGTTTGACAGGCACGATCAGCATTATGTACGAAATGTCAACTCCGTTGCTGCCTTTCAACCAACCGTTGATATGGCTGCCGCCTGCTTGAGAGCGAAACCGGCTCATATTGCCCTTGTCCCACGTTGTCGAGGCTGGGATGGGACGTGGAGAAGGGAACCACGAACAGCCACTTGTGCTGGGTGTCTTTGTCGTCGCACTGCTGCACAGCACTGCACGGCGTGCATAGGGTGCACACCTGTACTGTAGCTCTGTACTGTAGCTCCCGCATTCCGCAAACGCCCGCCGCGGTGATGAGTTGAATTGCACACGCCTGACGCCTGAAAACGAAACAAGACCTGGAAAATATGACAGCAGCATATGAGCGACGGAAAATGACAGCAGCGACGGCAAATTTGACTTGACCCTGCCGTTCAATCCCAATCCCCCAAATACCCGCAAATCTGCCTGTCTGACGACAACAATCTTTCGACGAGCTCATTTCGAATGTGGATGGGTTGATGTGTCATCATGATGTTTGGGATTTACGTGAACAACTTCCACACGCTTCGTTTAACTCGACATCTGCCCACACTCAGTCGGCCTCCCGCAATGCTCTCGTTCCCACTCGGTGCTACTCTCTTGTTGCTACTCTGGGTCTATCCTCGGTGCTACTCTCGGTGTTCCTCCTAACACCAGCGCCTACCCCTGGTGAGATTGATGGTGCTCAACCCTTTTGGCTCACTGCACCTACGCTTGTTGTACGCCCGAAGCTCATATCATAATCAGTTGGGTGTTGAGAATGGGCCGGATTGTTTAGGAGGGTATCTCGGCGTGTAGTAGTGACCCTTTGTTTTCTGGGCATGATTGAGCTTTGGGTTGGCCATCTCAACCCTATACAGGAGTTCGTAGTTTGCCCTCTCTCCACCGCGTAGAAAAGCGCCTTACTTATTGTCTACGTCCATCACCAACGTCGATCCCTTGACTTGTTTCGGCCGCTCCTTACAGTACAATACCAACGTCTGCTTCAACGCGTACGCCTCTTGCTCGTTGATGTGCCTCGTGGACCACACATCCGAAAAATCTCCCGCTGCTCTTAACGCTTCCTCGCCTGGACATCGGATGAGACCTCCTCATCGCCGCATAACAACCCCAACACTGATGCAGACACGGCCGACCTGCGTAGACGCAGAGCCAGCTCTGATATGTCAATTTACCTGTTGTCCAACGTGGTTTGGGTGGGTGGTTGGTCGCGAGCATAGAGACAGGAGACCAGCGGACGTGCGCCGGCACCGTTGATGTCGCACTGCTTCCTAGCACTACGTGCATGTGGTGCCCATCTGTACCGCAAGATTTCGCCTTTATCTTCCGGCGCTAAAATGACAGGCATCGCGACCCGCAAACAAAATGACACAGGTCGATAGGCATTCACTGCGGTGTTTTTGAGTGGCCCATACCATCGGACTCACTACTCCAAACCGCAACTGGTTGGCAAAATACGCCGCTTTTTTTGTTTCGCTGACAGAAGGAATCACGGAAAATATCGACAATAAATAAGCTCTACATTGCAGAAAAGCGTTCTTTGCAACATATACGCCGAATGCAAAGATATTGAAATTTTTGTGTCGACTTCCATTGCCAAGTTGTTTATACGTAGCGCGCGTCCGGCCTGGGAATAACTGGTGCGTTTGCGAAGAATCGTTGTGCTGCATGGTATCTTGCCTTTATAGGCAGCACGTCTAGTTTAAATATCTCGTGCGTTTTCCTTTCCCCAATTTACACAACGGCTCCGCGATTCGTTGTCGTCCTTCTCCGCTCTCAAATGTTCCTCACAATACTCGTCAGGCAGCGCCACTGGAGATCCCCACATGCAAGGTCTTCGTGGCCAGAGAATCAACTGGTCCGGGGTTGACGGCGGATGGTACTCCCTGGTCAAGGACGATGATTCCGATATCAACATCAACCTTCGCGTAACCGCTCCTCTGCCTGACGAGTTCCCCGACCGCCAGTTGATCACGAGCCTGGCCGTAATGTCGGAGGGACACTCTCTCGTCATCGAAGTGGAAAACCCTTACGCCACCGACACCGACGGTTGTCCTGAGGGCGTTTCGCCCTGCCTTGCGAACGGCGGACTGCGCGTATTTGTCGACGGCCAGAAAGCAGATGAGCTCCTTCGATTCTCCAGGCAGTTGCCAGTTGCCGACGGTGCCATCTCAGTGTCTGCTTCTAACCTTCCGGTGGAGTGCCGGCAGTTCGGCGGTCATAAGATATGGGGGCGCATGTACCAGGAAATGCTAGAGGGTAGGCGCCAGCTGGCCAAACGTGAAAGCTTCGAGGACTGGATCCTAAAGTCCGATCACATGCCTGCGCCCGGCTGGTGCGCCAAGTACATCGCCGAGAACGACCTCGCCGACATGCAATCTACCCACGCCATCTTCAAGATCGAGACGCCCACTCTCGCGGTGCGCCTCGATGCTGGCGTCAACCACCAGGGCGACGGGGAGCTACACTGGGATGGACGGGTTATCCCTGACCTCGAGTTTTGGCAGATGGACGTTGTGGTGGACGGGCTGGACGTTGAGAACCCGGCGTTGTCCGGCCTCCTCGGTGAGACGGCCCGCCCGATGTACGACGACAACGGGAAAGAGGTTAAGTCGGGGTTCGAAGCGTTCCGTGGCACCGTTGAGGACTACCGCGTGGCCAGCGCTCTGGGGGTCCACTTTCCCCTTCTCGACAAACAGGAAAAGGAGGAGGGCCAGCAGTAAAACCCTGTTTACACGGCGGTCGGTATGAGACGCGGAGGCTCTTGGAGTATTTGTGTGTTTTTTTGGGGGGATTATGGAGTCCCCCGTACCTTGGGCTCTCATGGGCTAGCTCTATGACAGGTACACTCAGCACTAAATGCGGATCTACAGAAATCTGGGCGTGTGTCCTGTTGGTATAGCATGTGTTTTGCGTTTTTCTCTCTCGTGTAGCGTACGTTCAGCGTTCTTGCCGTACTTCTACCAAGAATAGTGGGGAGGTGAGCGTTTTGCCACGATCCTGGTAAGCAGCACGAGAATTTTCATTTCTTCCTTGGTGCAGTGACATATGAGGTCGGGGGGTTGTGATCGGATGCACTGGTGATATTCTGTTTAATTGTGTTATGATTGGCATTTTTTCCTTTGTTCTCTGCATTCGCAACTATTTATTGCGTTTTACCTGCGGAGCTGGTATATTGCGCGTTTCGATTGCTTTTTTTCCTGATGGTCAATAATAACATGTTGAAACATGGTTTTCGTTTGAGGATTCTCTTCAAGTGACAGTTACGTTTCTACAGTATTGGCCACACTATCCGAAAAGGGATGTTGATTTCTTGCAGATGATTTCTGAGGGCAATTCTCGTGTTTCGGGGTGTTTTGAGAAGTGCGGAGAGGCCATCTGGATGGTGTTCACAGCTAAGTTGAGTATGGCATGGATTTTCGGTGGATGATCGAGAGATGAAGATGTGACGATGAGGTAGGCTCTCGTTGAAGATCTTATGTTTGATTAAGACGTTTTTGGATGGAAAGACTTGAAGTTTCGTAGAGAGTACCGTCTGGAGGGGATAGATTATTCGTATACCATATGGATGAAGCACTATGATTTGATATTCATTTCAACATTTACTGTACCTCGGATGATGGGGTTATATTAGGAAATCAATGACTTCGGAGGACAACGAACGTTTTACTTTAGATATTAGTTTCGAATTGGAACGATAGATTTCGGATTGAAGTTGTTCCGGCCAAGTGCCGCGATCTGATCAAGCAGATTGTCTCTTAAGCCTGTTTGGTGTACTCAGCACTAGATACGGATCAACGCAGATCTGGGGTTTCGTGCAGCATGAGACATAAATAAAACTCGATTCATGGACCGGCGGGACTTTTTTGGACCTTTCGCTGCTTTGTACATTTTTGGTGAAAAACTCTCGTGATATATAACTCGAGAATAGATCTTCACAGGATAAAAACACAGGACTGTTAGCCTGCGCCAATACATCCCCGGACAGCTGGTATTGGGCAGACAGCTGGTATTGGGCAGGTGGGCTGCCGTTGTGGTGCAGCCAAATTTGATCAGCCGGAAACAAGCAGCAAGCGAAATTAAAGTGACTTTTTCAAGGTGACACGAACACTTGTATGCACACCCTTACGTAGTGAACGAATAGCGGACAAGGCGCGTTCGTCTCTGCCAAGAGCGCCCCCAACCCACGCTAGCTGATACTCTGTATGTTGGCACTCGGGCACGTTGATGATAACAAACCGTTGGTCCTTCTTTTCGTTTTTTTCGTGCCAAAGAGACGAGAGAGAGGATAGAAAAGACAGGCAGACAGGCATCCACGCATACCATGTGCATCAACGGGTTAGGGCCCCCTTTTTGTCACGTGTCACAGGAAACAGGGTTGGAGATTGAAAACAGGGTTGGCGCCCCCATTTTTGGTTAGGGTCCCCATTTTGTCACGTGCCACAGGAAACAGGGTTGGAGATTGAAAACAGGGTTGGGGCCCCCCTTTTTGGTTAGGGCCCCCATTTTGTCACGTGCCACAGAAAACAGGGTTGGAGGTTGAAAACAGGGTTAGGGCCCCCTTTTTGTCACGTGTCACAGAAAACAGGGTTGGAGATTCAAAACAGGATCTCAGATTGAAACGCTGTTTTGACGGTGTATACCTTGGGTTAGGGCCCCCTTTTTGTCACGTGCCACAGAAAACAGGGTTGGAGATTGATAACAGGATCTCAGATTGAAACACTGTTTTGACGGTGTATGCCTTGGGTTAGGGCCCCCTTTTTGTATCGTGTCACAGAAAACAGGGTTGGAGATTCAAATCAGGATCTCAGATTGAAACGCTGTTTTCACGGTGTATGTCTTCGCTTAGGGCCCCCATTTTGCCACGTGTCACAGGAAACAGGGTTGGAGATTGATAACAGGATCTCAGATTGAAACACTGTTTCGACGGTGTATGCCTTAGGTTAGGGCCCCCTTTTTGTATCGTGTCACAGAAAACAGGGTTGGAGATTCAAAACAGGATCTCAGATTGGAACACTGTTTTGACGGTGTATGCCTTGGCTTAGGGCCCCCTTTTTGTCACGTGTCACAGGAAAGAGGGTTGGAGATTCAAAACAGGACCTCAGGTTGAAACCCTGTGATCACGGTGTATGTCTTGGCTCAGGGCCCCCATCTTGTCACGCGTCACAGAAAACAGGGTTGGAGATTGAAAACAGGGTTGGGGATTAAAGCCCTGTTTTCCTTAGCGTAAGGGCCCCCATTTTATAACGTGTCACAGAAACCAGGGTTGGAGATTCAGAACAGGATCTCAGGTTGAAACTCTCTATTAACGGTGTATGTCTTGGCTTAGGGCCCCCTTTTTGTCACGTGTCACAGGAAACAGGTTTGGAGATTGAGTACAGGGTTGAAGATGAATCCCTCTTAGGGTTAGGGCCTCCTTTTTGTCACATGTCACAGAAAACAGGGTTGGAGATTGAAAACAGGGTTGGGGATTAAAGCCCTGTTTTCCTTAGCGTAAGGGCCCCCATTTTATAACGTGTCACAGAAACCAGGGTTGGAGATTCAGAACAGGATCTCAGGTTGAAACTCTCTATAAACGGTGTATGTCTTGGCTTAGGGCCCCCGTTTTGTCACGTGTCACAGGAAACAGGTTTGGAGATTGAGTACAGGGTTGAAGATGAATCCCTCTTAGGGTTAGGGTTAGGGTTAGGGTTAGGGCCCCGATTTTGTCACGTGTCACAGAAAACAGGGTTGGAGATTGAAAACAGGGTTGGAGATTGAATCCCTGTTTTCACAGTGTATGTCTTGGCTTAGGGCCCCCATTTTGTCACGTGTCACAGAAAACAGGGTTGGAGTTGGAGATTGAAAACAGGGTTGGAGATTGAATCCCTGTTTTCACAGTGTATGTCTTGGCTTAGGGCCCCTATTTTGTCACGTGTCACAGAAAACAGGGTTGGGGATTGAAAACAGGGTTGGAGATTGAATCCCTGTTTTCACAGTGTATGTCTTGGCTTAGGGCCCCCTTTTTGTCACATGTCACAGAAAACAGGGTTGGAGATTGAAAACAGGGTTGGGGATTAAAGCCCTGTTTTCCTTGGCTTAGGGCCCCCATTATGTCACGTGTCACCGAAAACAGGGTTGGAGATTGAATCCCTGATTTCACAGTGTATGTCTTGGTTAGGGCCCCCATTTTGTCACGTGTCACAGAAAACAGGGTTGGAGATTGAAAACACGATCTCAGATCGAAACACTGTTTTCTGTGTGTATTCCTTGGGTTAAGGCCCCCATTTTGTCACGTGTCACAGAAAAAAGGGTTGGAGATTGAAAACAGCATCTCAGATTGAATCGCTGACGGCCCTTATTTTGTCA
>FN648610.1:73015-118254 GCA_000310025.1 Ectocarpus siliculosus | reverse complement strand
AAAGGGGGGGGGAGGGATAGCACATAAGGTCCCCGTTTTAAACCCTGTGCGAACCCTTCACCTTTCCAAGGCCTAACACATTACCTTGTAGCAACCGTTCCTCTGACAAGGTCCCACGAGATACCCCGTACAAGGTGATGGGCGTGCAGCAGGATCATGAGGGGTAACCCCAGCAAGGCCTAGCACCTTGCGAGGGTCCACGTGTTCACCTTGTTTACTTCACGACCCTGTCGGGGCATCACCGAGAATACCGGACAGGGTGTCGGGCATGTACAAGGTAAACGCCATGGACCCCACCAATGGACAACACCTTACCAAGGTCCAGGCTCTGACGTTGGCATCGCTCCGAACCCTGTACAACCCCCCCACAGGGTGCCTGCAGGGTTAAACCCCCTGCCAAGGGTCCCCCAGGGGTAGCCGAGTGGCCACCGGTGCTTCTTCGGATGATGACACACTCGTCAATCTGGTGAACACCGTCAATGGCGTGTCCCAGCTGTACAGACAAGAGGTGGGCAGTTATATTCTCTTCGCGGTATTCGATCAATATTCTCGTCGCGAACGAATGAGAATGGAGAAATCATGATGGATGGTCGTCCGCTTGTGACGTGCGGCATGCCGCATTACATGTATAGATTCTGCTGCGTCTTGTTGATTGTTTCCCACCCGCGGACAACATTTGGGCAACATGCCATGCACATGTGAACACTCCTGCTCTACGACAGCAGTCCAGCGTGCTTGGGTCATACGTAAGGTTCGCGCGGATCTGCGATGCATGTGTTTGTTGGTGCTGTCCAGTCCAGAATGAGTGTACGCATGGATGTGGGTTGTGTGGCCGCACACGGGTCCGCGTGCCGGGTCCGCGTGCTGGGTCCGTTGCAGACAACACCGAAACGACACCCGTCAAAGCGCATGTGTTGGAGCCGTATCAGTAAGTGGTGAAGAAAGCCTCTTAGGTTATCGCTGCAGCAGACGTCACTTGAACCATAGACGCCTCTCTTCTCTCAGGGCCTGGTGTGCCTTGATCGTTGATGATGTGTATATGTTCTACCACACTGAAGGTCACCGTCCCTCTAGCGGACGAACTGCTGTGTCTACACGTAAACAAACATGTCACGGAATAATCTGCACAACAGCAGGCGGAAAAATATGACCTCCACGTTTTGCTATGGATGCTTCCACGCCTCTTATCTTGCCGAGGATAATGAACGGGGCAGATGGCCACAACTGTTGTTGTTAAACGAGAAGGTTGGTGGACTTGCTGTTTGTGATGGGCGTCGTGAAATCAACTGCTTTCGTTGGTTGTACACATGATGTGCGTGACTGTGACTCTTTAGTTAAGGGTAACCCGTGCCATCCGTCCCCTTGCGCACGCTCGTCTCCAAGCAGCTGCAGAGGCAACAAACAGCCTGGTGTGTTTACACGTAGCACATCACGGTCAGAGAAGCGCAGGCCTGGTGGTTACAGTAGTAAAATGCCCACTTTTGTATTGGGGATCGCGGCGAAGGTCCTCGTGTGATGTTGTGTCGCCCCTCTTGAGAGCCGACAATGGAACATACATACCCAGCCGACATGCGACCTTCCACAAGCCCTGAAATATGTTGAAACGTGTTTACTTTGGGTAGTCTTTCTGTGTGTGTATTTATTTTTCCTAGTTCACAGTTTCGGACTGGGGCTCCAAATTTGCTGAGATAAGGAAACAGATTTTGAGATAAGAAAGTTTCCTGGAAACTTCCTGCAGGCTAATATTTTTCGATTTAAGGCGGCTTCATGTGATTGGCTGTGGGACGACAGTCACTCAACGAACTTCCCCTGTTCGCAGGTACTGCTGTTTTTTGTGGTGCGCTGCACCCTGTCACGCAGCGCTCCCACTGCTGTTGAGTGTGCGTGCATGCATGCGTGTGCGTGTCTGTGTTGCCCCCTTGACGCCAGCACACGAACCCGCACCAGAACAGCGACAGGAAGTACACATACTGCCCGGCAGCCCTGTACGAAGTGCTGTGTATCGCATTTCAAGCGTACGGGAGAGGGTGTTTTTTTTGGGGCGGGGGCACATCGAAGTCAAACACGCTCTCTCAAGTAGAAGCAGGGGATACTCCTTCTTGCGGCGCGTCACCAGAAGGCAACTGCGTACTCTTCCTCCTCTCTGCCCTTTGCTGGCGGTGCTGCCACCTCCTCTACGTCGTCGGTTGCCGCGGTTCGTTCCGGCGCTCTTTCTCCCCCTTGCCCCAACCTGTGTGTCACGGGCGCGTGTTGCTGACCTAAGGCCGCGCAACAAACAACCCCAACTTGGTTTTCTGACCGTGCAGCCTCCCCCTTTCTGTGTTGGTGGCGCGCCAACTCCAGGGCCTTTGCGCTGGGCTCTGGGTTTTATTTGGGCGGCCGCTGGACATGCTCTTGCAGACTGTGTGTGTGCGTGTGGGTGGTGCCTGATGATGTGTTGTGTGTGGTGCCTGTTGTGTTATTTCAAAGAAAGCTGCTAAATCGAAAAGTTGGCAAAATTTTCCACAAAACGAGCCTCCCTCCGCTGTTAAAATCTGATTATTTTTCCCTTATCTTGGGTTCTGGCGAGACTGTCAGGAACGATCCTCAGAACGATGGCTTAACTCAAAATATATTTCCTTATTTCAGTTTTTTTTTGGTTCCGAAACTGTCAAATAATGTTTAATAAAATACATGCTGAGTACAGTCAGTCGTGGCTCCGATATAAGAGGGTGGTGTGACAGGGGCTCTTCACCCTCTTGTATCGGTAATAGAGGGTTGCCCTCTTGTATGAGGGTGCTCCATATTAGGGTACCCTCTTATAAAGGGAAAATCGGGAATCTCGAGCAACAAAGGCACTTTTGACTACGGCACAGCGTACCAAGTATGCCGTGTAGGTGTGTAGGCATGTATGTGTGGTGGACTGCTGTGAAGCACTTGTGGTGGGCTAATTGGCCGAATTCACACGCCCAAAGCAAGCCGGGTGATTGTGATCGTATCGCAACGCTGTCCGTTTTGTATTTTGTTCGTTCTTTGAGTGGGAACATAGACTATGCAGAGAATAATTGAATAATTGCCTCGCAGCCAAGTTGACGCAGCCGTTGATACTAGGAGGTAAAGTACATTATCATGCATGCATTCAAAACGCATGGTCTACAGCGTCGAACAACATGATACAATTCTTCGAGACCTCGCCGATCATGAGAAACCAACTTCATGAGTAAGTGTTGTATTGCACCAACAAACGGTCTACCTCCCCCTGGCCCCTGGCGCACAACCTATATATATTGCCCACAATTATTTAGAAGAGAACTTCGTATAGGTCTGTCTGCGCTGCAGGTTTTGAATCGTATGCTGAAAGGAACGAGAATTATGCCCAGCACAAACAGCCCCCGGTTTCTACATGGCGCCGCGATGTGTGTGTGTTCGTTATGTGTTTTATTATGCCTTTATTATTAGCGTCGACCGCTCCAACCAGCTAACCAATCAAAACACGTTAGTCTCAGCGCGGCCATGGTCTGGGACCCCATGAGGGGGCGCCATGGGGGAGGCTAAGCTACTCTCCACATTAAACATGGAGACGGTAGGAATAGAAGAAAGCTGCCGTGCTTACCCAAGGCTGCTTCTTTGCACATGTGTTCGTTTCGGAGTGCCTTCATCATCTTTGCACCATCCCCCTTGCATTTGCCCCCAGTTTCACCAAAATACCACTGTTCTTTGGCAGCTCCTCTCTGGTCTATTCTTTCTGCGGCTTTGCTGTGAGGAAGGTGTGTTATTGTGTGAGTGAATGGCCGGGGGAGCCACACCGGCGACAGTCTCTCACCTACAAGCCCCCCAATAATTTAGTGCAGTAACCCCCCTCTAAAGCGGGGTAACCCTACTATAGCGAGTCGAGTCCTTGACAACCGATTTCGACCCTCTTATTTCGGAGCCCCCTCTTGTAAGGCACCCTCTTGTAACGGAGCCATGACTGTAATGTAGTTATCACAGAGTCTAAATATTGGTTGAGGGGGGGGATTTGTAGGACAAGTGGATAATTTATCCCTCGGTGGAGATCAGCAACTGTTTCACGCAGAACGCGTGTGAGATGTTGCGTCTTTGTTTCAAACTGAGAGCATCCTGATGTCCTACAGATGATTTCTGCTTAACCGATGCCGGTGTTGTCACATTGTTATACTCCTACATATCGGCAGGAGGACGCAACGAATGAGTTAATCCGGACCTTCGAGACAAGGGATGACGACGTCTTCGTGTGCACGTTCTGCAAGTCGGGCACGACCTGGGTGCAGCAAATCATCACGCTTGTAAGTCGAGCGATACAGGAACACTTACTGTTCATCGCGAGCCTTCACTGGCTCATTACCCTTCTCGAGATACGAAGCTGTTGTCGCAAAGAAACGAATGGGCATTGCACGGTGCCTTCGACCCGGAGATCGTGGAGTATCCTTGACGAACACAGCACCAGAAACAACGCATCTTGCTTGGCTCCGCGGCATTACCTACGCTCGGTGCCACCCCAACGTATAAACTACGCTGGTGTGCCGATGTTCGTTCTGGCGCCCGTAACTCGTGATCCTTCCTCCTCACTCGTGGTGCATCCCTTGGTGTCATGTCATGGAGGGCGGACCATGGTGTTCCCTTAGGCTTTTTGTTGGTTATGAACCCCGTGTGTTGACGTTGCTTGCTGCTATATTTATGTTCGATGCCCTTAGCAGCGCTCTACGCGCCCCTCTTGAGAGCTGATAATGGAGCATACATACCCAACCGACATACATGCGGTCTTACTAAATATAATTTGTCGGGCACGTTGTCAACACACCCGGTGCACGGGGGCAAGGCGAGTTTCCCACCTTTTTTCGAACCCACGTCGTGCCAGCGGCAGTCAATATCGTGCGACAGCATCAAGCTACAGGCATTACACGGTTTCCGCGTTGTGCGGGTCGATTGTGTTGAAAACGACAGAACGATCGTGTTCCACTCAAAAATCGCCTCGTAAAGGGTGTTCCGTTTTGAAAATCTCAAAGATGTTTTTGCACATATGTTGCAGGCGTTGAGTGGAAAATGCTCTTCCTACTAGATGTATGGATTTTTTAGTACCGAGAGCCATCCCGTCCCCAATGATTTGCCCAATGCTTGGCTTCCTCCATGCGTAGATCCGACCTCAAACGCTCGCAGCTCTGGTACTCACCACCGTGTGACGAAAGCAGTTTCGTGTCGCGGTCGAGTGCATGATTGGAGGTACATAGACTCGTGTTTCTTCCCCATTTCCTAGGGCACCGACGGAATAAAAGTAAGCGTGGGAGAGCGAGCACATACGTGTTGTTCGATAGCAAGACGTGGCGTGGTTGGAAGTACGTTCGAGTCCCTTTCGTATCCCTCTCGCTTTTCAGACATCGGCCTTGTGCTGATCGTATTCTCATGTGCCGCTTCGTGTCATGCCCCGCCGAACAGCTGCTCAACGGGGGTGTCCAGGGCGAGAAGACTTACAGCGAGACCGTTCCGTGGTTGGAGTGGCTCACGTTCAAGTTTGCCGAGAACGACGGACCAGCCGTCCGATACAAAGAGGTAGAACACCCGATAGCATGCGCTGCTGCCGAAGAATACCCACGCAAAACACGCGATGCTTTTTTTTTGTTTTCATTGACATGTCCAGGGGAGCTAGAAGGCTAATTCGACGTAAACGTTGAAAATTACCACGTGGATACACGGTAATGCATCGTGGACTGGATGATCAGTAGGGAGAAAATAGTGCGCGAAAAAACTAGAAACGCCTGATCCCATCCTTGTCCCGTTTGATACCCTTCATGATCTCGTTGAAACTGGCATAGGGCACATATTTCGCTATTTTTCTGTTTTTCGTGTGAGCGGGGAGGCGGTACGCTTGTTCCACACGGTGGCAGGCTGAGCGTGTCATTTGAGATTGGCCAACTAATCAAGTTGAGTTGCTCATTTGGGCTTCACTTTTATTCAACAGGCCCAGAACTGGACTCTCGACAAGCTAAAATCGACCCCGAACAGGCGCTTCATGAAGTCACACGCCAACCTCACAGACCTTCCCGTGGGGTCGGCTATGGGGCTCAAGGTCAGACAAAATATCTATCGTCGTTTGGCTTTGTACGTTTCACGACGAGATCAGTAGACCTTCGATGGCCTTGGCGGTGGGAATCTACGCATACATGTCCAATACACGTTTAGTGTCATGCTCACGCGGTTTTCGCCCGCCAAGGTTGACACTTCGGATGAAAAGCTATCGGCACAGGCGCCTGAGTCGTTTATCGCAGAACACGTTCTAACAGTATTTGTCGGTGAGCGCATCAGCACGACTTTCCTGCGCCTTTCACGCCTCCAAGATATGTTTTCTTTTGCTCCTGGTATGTCCTGATCACCGGCTTTCACTGCGGGAGAAGTGTTGCGCCTTCCTTGTATATGTTCGGCTGCGTGTGAAGCAGCAAACGTCATGGGCGGCCAGCCTCTTGCCTTCTACTGTTTTCCCCTTGGGTTTGTTTTCCCCTTGGGTCATTGCTGTCTCCTGGTGCGCTACATTTCTTCCAACACCTTGGATCTTGCTTCTGTCTGACCTGCGTATGCAGGTGATCTACGTCGCACGCAACCCTAAGGACGTGGTGGTTAGCCTCTACCACCATATCAAAAACAAGTGCCCGCACACGTTCAGTGGGGATATGTCGGACATGATCCGTTGCTTCGTCCAGGGCAGGTGAGAGCACATTTCCTCTGGGGTGTACAGGAGCATAAATCCGTGCACACAGCCCGCGCCACGGCTGGGTCAGGTCAGGTTCGGGGTTAGGAAATGGATCACACCAAAAAAATTGCAATAGGCAATAAGCGCAAGGAATTTGAATTTTTCCCGATCAACGGTCAGCAGTAGATAAGGTCACTAGTGGCGTCTGCTGATTTGCCAGATTGTGTATCAGTTGCGATCGCTTCTCAACGTAATTGCACCATGTTGTGCCAGACGTTGGCCGGGACGGAGAGTGGGGTCTTGGTTTTCATCCGTTCTTTACGACGCTCAGAGGCTTTCGGTCCCCGCCCTGCTCCGTGCGTGTGACTCCCCGTTATTGCTCTACGTCTCGAACGACAGAGAGATGAACGGTCCGTGGTTCGACCACGTCTTAGAGTGGTGGGAGGCGGCCAACGCCGATCCCGAGCACATCCTGTTCTTGCACTACGAGGCCATGCTGGCAGAGCCACAGGAGCACATCCGGAAGATCGCCGACTTCGCTGGCATCAAGCATACGCCAGATATCCTTGCTAAGGTGAGTGTTACCACTTAGCTAACGTGTCTTGCATGGTTTCGCATCGACGTTCATCACCATCCATGAGCGTACTCCGGTCTTGACAATTCTGGTGGGTTTTGCGTAGGAGTATAGAAACCATATTCTACGGGTGTACTGAATGACCCGGCGTTCGTGTGGCGTTGAGTGTAGAAAATACAGGACGATGATGTGTTGATGGGTGCTACATATGCATAGAAGGCTGACTTGAAGAAGGTTTCCTTGGGTGCTGCAAGCAACAATGTTTCGATCCCAATGATGATTGATTCCGAGACACACTATATACGACAAGCACCACAATATTCGTGATTTAACAGCTCCTTGTTGCGTCCTATTGATGAACCTAAGTTAATTCAGAACGTTGACTAACGCTGGGCCCTTAATACTCTCGTCGCCTTGCGTTTCATCTGTTTCCCCCGCTTCGTTTCCTGGCGCATGTGTTGCTGGGTCTGGCCTTCCGCCTCCTATATGTCGCCAACCTATCGCGTGCTCCACTAGACGGCCGCGGCTTCGTCTCTGTCATCCATGAAGCAAAACCCAAAGGCCAACATATACAACTCCAAGAAGCACCTCCGCAAAGGAGGAGCGGGCGGGTGGCGAGACGCGTTTACCAAGGTGGAGTCGGAGGCGTTCGACCGGATTTATGAAGAACAAATGGAGGGGTCAGGTCTGCAAATGGATTTCGGAGACGGGCTGATCAAATGATCACGCAGCAGCTTCGTACTGACACTGTCGTTGACGACAGTGTTTTGACAAAATATTCTCCAACCCTGTGATTCTCGCGATGCCTGCCACGCAAGAAACCTTGAACGTGTAATCTTCTTGCCGCGAAGGTAGACTCTCGACGGGTTGACGCCATGTGCGGGGTCGGGCTGTGATGCCTTCATCCTGTTTGCTGGAGGCATGCAATAGTCAGCCAATGTTGGAATTCATTGGTTCCTTTGTGTTAACAAGTGGTTTCACCACAACATGGATGCCGTTGTCAGAACTCGTTATTTTTGTCATGCACAATCAATTTGTCACCTCACCGCTCGAGCTTTGGCCGACGTTTGTTGAAACTGGTCCCTGTCAAGTTGCTCGTGTGACCGGATCATCAGAACCGGGCAGCGGTTCGTAGGGTTAGCATTTTTTTTGCAGCTGTCGTCGAAAGAACCTAGTGAGTTAATAACCTGGGAGAATGGAAGTCAGTCGCCCTTTTTGCAGAAACCGCTCGAGATATTTTGGAAGCTAGAAAGAGGCGGCACTGACGGCGCACAACCTAGATTAGAAACAGGTTAGGTTGTGCCATGACTGCATGTCCGAGATGATGCTGGGAGTTGAGGGGATAAGTTGGAATATTCAAGGAAAAATTGTTGACGACGGTACCTGGACTCTCGGGTCTTGGCTGACGAAAGGCGGACACTGCCGTAACACTCAAGGGGCGAAGGAGGTTCATAGTCGATTGTTCGAGAGAGGCACCAATAAGGGAAACAGAGCCCAGCTAATGTGCAAGCCCTACTAAAAGTACATTGACATCGTGAAGAGGGAACCTTGGCTTCCCGAGAGACAGACATACACACCGGTACACCAATGCATATACCAGTGCAAGACGGCGAACGTAGTCATGCATTCTTAAAGTAGGTGCCCATCAAGCGACCAAGGCATAAATGTTTCGGGGGGTTGAATATATTTTTGAGCTCGACGCGACAGTTCACAATCTTGATGGGCCTGCTGCCTAGGGGGGTTCAAAATCGATACCAGTGAACGGAACGCGGAAGATAGGATCATGGAAAGGAATGCCCATTCCCAGGCGTAATCTAGACAATGGCTCTGTTTGTGCGGAATGTATATGGTACTAGAATTTGTGCCATTAGGAGGAAACTGATACGCAAGGTGCGATAAAGGCGGGGTGTGGTACTTCTTGGTAGGGCTGAGATGTTCTTCTGTTCTTGTTGCGATTCGGCGAAACATAGTCACAATAATAGATATGTACGTCAATCGGCCGGCAGCGTGGGGTGCTTGCCTACATCGCCGGCATGTGTTGACTGGAAACCTGCAAAGGTCGCTATCTCGTTTCGTTCGTTCCCAAGGCATGGTAAAGGGAATATGATTGTTGGGTGCGTTCTGTTTCTGGGATTATTTTTTGTGTTCCGTTTTGGTGGCGCAATATCTGGCAGGTTTTAATTAATTCCACCGGTAGCCCGCCAGCTTTTCTGGGGGAGAAAAGACGGGCTTTTACATACTCAAGTCACATCGATCGGTCATATTTGTCCCGGTCGGCACGTAGTGTGCTGTGATGTCATGTAGGGTGTAATTCTCTGGTGGTTTTGTCTGTGTTTTTTTGTGATATGACGACTTTGGCGGAGGAGGAGAAACAAAAAAACGAGAGGAGATTACCGGCATCGCCTACCAGGTGGTAGTTTCACGGCCAATGCGGGAAATTACCCGCGTGGCCTTCGGAAATCTGCATAGACTTAACTACAATTCTGTCGGAGGCCTGAGACGCAAGAGTTCAACCATTGTTGCACTCTACAAGCAAGACGTTTTTTTTTCGGTGCATCAGTTCGCGGTCGCCTTGAGACTATTTTTTTCGCCGGCTGTTGCCCGCTGCAGCGGGCCAGTCTGGATCACAGCGCCCCTGTCGCGAGCTCGAAACTCCAAAGGTGAGTAGAGTTACAGCAGCACGGTGAACGCACGCAACCACTTTTTCAGTCATTGAGCTAGACGTTGCGGTGAGGTAAATAAATCGGTTTTAATTGTTTTTATTTAAATGGGGCTTGAACATTTTTTTCGGCCGTCTTCGCCGACGTGGTCACGATCACGGCGCCCCTGTCGCGAGCTCTAGACTCCAAGGGCGAGCTGAGTTGCAGCACCGTGAAGTACGGCTAAATGTCCTGCATCCGGGCGCGTCTACGCAAGGGACTTCAAGGGACTGTGATCTCTAAAGAATCACGCAGCTCATTGGACGAGATTTCCACATACTTGGAAGTACAAGCAACATGTAGTACCTAGCACAGGGTTTTTGCCGCATGATCTCATCTGTAGATAGATATCAACAGACTGTCCGTACTGTGTGGTATGCGTTGTAGATACAGTACAAACAGTATTGCATGCATGCATCCTGTCGCCTTCTCTACCGTAAGCATCGCGAACTGGAGCATGTGCATGGTGTATTGTCACCGCACGGATGGTTACGTACTACCGTTATATGCCACACACACCCTCCAAGTTGCACATATTCTACAGCTGTAGCAAGGAAGAATGGACAAATATGCAGAGCACCCCATTGTGCAATCTTGTAGTCACCGTTTCAAGGACAAAACTCAAGGCTGCGTGCACCTGTATGTAACACGTGCAGCTGCAGCGCGGCAGGCGAACTCCACTGGACTATTCAGTACGAGAGGCTTCGATCTGGGTACGCAGGAAGTCCGAACGAGATTGACATGTTATACTATGAAGAGGTAAATTTACAAGTTTGGTTGGTAGGAATGTAGATAATGCAGGGAGAGACAGTCGGGAGAGGTCTGCAGAGAGGCAAAAATCCCCAAAGAGACAGAGTGTGTGATGAGAGGACACCATTCTCCAAATCACGGAATGACACCTATCCAGCAACCTCAACGAATCACGCGTGTTCAGATTACGAAGAGGGAAGCTGATACGTTACTGCAAACATGAGTTCAACATAATGCTTGAACTTGCGATGTATGCACTTCAAGAGTCTAGCTTTCTTCACTGACGCACGACCAATTACAAATAAAGCTTCAACAGCTGAAGTACGTGCAAATTCGGCAGCCGAGTGCACACAAATATTGAAAATTTACGCAGGTACCTGAGTTACATGTCACCGCACATCTCCTTCAATTAACGCAAGTCTAGGTTACTTGCAATGTCATTACGTCTCTGGAACTAGACTACCATGGTATGCACTAATACCGTCTGCATACATCGAAACAGCTCACCAACTATTTGTGTCTTCTTCACAAGTGTTCCTTATTATTCCGTGAATGACAACAGACAGGGAAATCGTACATGGTTTAGAGATGTACTGCAAAAAATTGCCGCAGTCATGCTGACTACCTGACGCTCAAGCTATGGCGGTACCAAACGTTACAACACAGGGGTGAAGGCATGTGTGACGCAAGCCCGACAAGACCAACGCGCTAGCGGTACGTAGTGCCTCACCGAAGGCTCATCTAGAAAATAACAAAATTAGAGTGAACAACCAACGAATTCAATACAAGGGTATAAAAGCGGAAACACACGCACCGTGTCGTCTGTCTTCTCCCCCCTCCTCCCATCTCCTTCCCTCTCCTTACCTACTTGCCCTTACTTGTGCGGGCAGCCTCGCCCCCAAACAAACTACGCCTACCTATCATTTCCTTCTCGACCGACGCCTTTGCGTCATCCAACACTAAAGGTGAAGTCCGTTTGCCTACTACACCAATGAACGCTGTCCCCCTTGCACGAGGTTCTCTATTATTAACCCATCTAGCCCTTCGATAAATTGTCGGAACGGGTGACACCCGAGCTGGAGTCACCACTGGAGCCCACCACAAATATGAATGGTAACCATGTCTTACATACCACAATGGCCCGATTCCCTTGCGAGGACCAAAACTAACCTCCTCGGGATGTGGCATTGTTGATTTTTGGCCGAGTGATACAGTCGGTGCCTTCTTAGGACCGGCTGCACAACGAGCCTATACACATCAACAAATTCCCTCACAGGTTGTGTGCAGAACACGTATGGAAACAAAACCAGGTGACAATGATCACATATACTTTACAGGTTGAACTGCAAGGCCGCCCAACAGAGTCGAGATAGCCATCATCACGACTCCCTCTCGCTGCCTCCCATACCCCCCCGTCCTTCCTCTTCACATTCTTCAGCCGTCCAACCCGATCACGAAGAAGAGGGTACAGTTTTGTCTGTTGGATGAACAACATCAACGTCCGCACGATCAAGCTCTTCGGACATCAAACTCTCCACAGTCAGCGTTCTCCAGGCCATTACTCCCACTACAACTAGGGCCAGTGCGGACGCGCAGAATACCAAGTGGTAATCGACCCAGCCGCCGAAGGCTTCGAGGGTGGAAGGCGACACAGACCAGGCGTACGTGGTGGCGTAGCCGACTGGGCCACAGAAACGGCCGAGGCTCTCCGCAGTGTTGTAAAGCCCGCCCAGCTTCCCTCGCATTCTGGATGGAACCAGGGTGGTAGACCCGAGCGACAGTGCCAGCGAAATCTGTTCCAATTTCGTGTTGGTTCGAACAAAAAAAATCGTGCTGCTCAATTTCGGGTGCCATGCATTACTCTGTTTTCCACTGCTGGGGGGGTGTCAAGGAATCGAAATGGCTGGATCGCTCAAAGTCCTTCGATCCTCGAGTGGTATCGTATCCGTAAGTCGAGTTCGTCGAAGGCCCACAAGATCGCGATCAGTCGAAGACAGCCGGAGCTGCGTCATGGAGGTCAACTGCCATGGATCGCACTGCGGTTTTAACGGCATAATAATCCGACAACCGGATAAATCCGTGGATTTCGGGTGTCAAGCGTGGCAGATACATAGCAAGGAAGTAGGCTCTACTGCATCATCAACTCGAAACGGTGGCTTCAAGTGGCGGAAATCCCTGTGAAGATAAACGCATTCCAAAATTGCTTGTGTTACGCTGTGGGTAGGGACCCATGTGCTCTCCCTGACTTTCACTCACCGACCCGAGACTGCACATGATCAAATTGTTGGCGACCACCGACAGAGAGAAAAGAGAATCGTAGTCCCAGCCGATTGACGTAAGCCCTGGGACGGCCAGGAAGGCGGCGACACCCACTCCGCAGCCAAGGCGCTGAAAGTATGTGATGCCGACCATCTTGATGAAGGGGGGGAACAACACGAGCTGGCAGACTGCCAACAGCAAGCCTGCCACGACCATCACCTGGGCGTGCCGGGCAAACGCCGTGCGGTAGTGTTGGATATCGTATCGATTCTTTCGATATATCGTATCGATTTATCGTATCGATATCGGATATCGAAAATATGTGAACTTTTCGATATTTCGATATTTCGATGTTTCGATATCGATACGATAAATCTATGAAGACTCCACGGAACCCCCGATGTTCCACACGGAACCCCCACAGCTGCACAGCACACAGCACACAGCAGCTGCACCCAGTGAAATGCGCGCATTCAACGAAGTAGCTGCAGCTACTATTCATTTATCTCTCATTCTTGTGCCATTTATCTCTAATGGTTGTGAGAGCTTGGTTTTTCTGCGACAGGCAACCTTGCTTTTTTTTGTTGCGGCGTGCGAAACCGCTGATCTTTCTTAAAGCAGTAGTGTAGAATAACCAACTGATGAATATGATTCTCATTTTTCGGTGTAGATAATAGATAGACTATTACCCACGTACATATTGTTTTTTCAAGCAGTTGGCTGTACACTGACGGCAGGTTTCGGAGGCCTATTTTCGGGTAATTTTGATGGGAAATAAAGCGAAATTGCTCCAATTTTTTTGCCTCCGGCGGCGCCTCCAGCGGGGCCCCCTCACCAGCCGGGGGGGGCTGCTTGGGCTCGCACAGCGAGCTTTGGCGCCTTCGCGCGTCAGCTCACTGTGCTCGCCGGCTCGCTGCGCTCGCCAATATCGATATCGATATCGATATCGAACACTTCACGGGCGATATCGTATGGAATCCATTTATTGAATCGATATGCAACACAACCGTGCGGGTAGATGGTCAACCTTACAAAGCTTAGGCCGGGGCACGACAACGACGTTTTTGGGTTTCAAAACCTGCCGTTCGTTGAAATGAGTGGTGAAAACCTGCGAAAGAGTGTTTGTAGTTGTCGCTTCTCGAGCAACAACACAATCAATTAGTGTCATTGCGTAATGCAAAGCGATTTCAATCAAGTTGTAAACTAGCACCGAAAAAGATTGAACGTCCTATCTTTGTTGCGCCGTCTACTGCAAGGCAGAGAGCTTGGGCTTGGGCTCATTGAAATCTTCGTTCTTGGAAGTAAACAAGCGGCTGATCGAAAAATGCCATTTGATTCAAGCTTTGCCGACCGGGTTGGTCGGCCTTTGAATGCACGGCGACCACTGTCGCGGGCGGGCACCTGCCGTCTGTCTGCTTCATTGCCTTCTCCGCCTCGTCACTACTAGTTGTGATCGTGCCTGGACTCAACGAAGCGTATGAGCCGAAAACCTCACTTCAGGAACGCCTTTCACACAACAAGCAACCAGCGTCCAAGCCGGCGTGTGTCCGCACCCACATCACAAACACTCGCGGTGAATTATCACCTGTCCAATCTGCACTGTGTTCCAGCCAAGTCCTCCGACGCTGGGAGTACTTAGCGCGTACAGAGGGTACACCTCGTCGAACCCGATCGCCAGGGTCTGATGTAGACAGCATTCGACGTGTTGAGTTGAGTGCGATTAGATCGGATGCACATGGAACGCGGGGAACAGGAGGAGGGCACGACAGGACCTTCAGGATCGTAGAGACAAAGGAGCACTTTCATTTGGAGAGCTGGTACCTCCCGCTATTTAGGTATTTCGTTTCTTGGTCGCATTTTGTTTCTTCGCCATTTCTTTGGCTGCTCGAGATCAGCCAAGCCAAGATGCCAATATCTTTGTGTGTGCGCGGTCACGACGTGACAACGCGTAGGTTGATTCAGCAATTGTAGAATTTTTCAGCATCTTGGCAATCCGAATACGCACACGACAGCAAAGGGGCGTATCATGTGCACAAAAGTTGCTGGTTCGGGATGTGGTGCTGGGTTCGCCATGAGTAGCTCGCAGCCTGAAAGGTCAAGTGAACTACCAAAGAGGTAAACATGTGCTTGTAGCATGTACATCAGTATCGTGTTTTTGCAAGAAAAACCATCACTTTTGTGAAAAAGGCGATACATCAGGAAGTCTCCAAAGAACGTGACCGCAGTTTCGCTTGTTCAATCCCAGCAATTTTCTCTGACTGGAACAGAAAATCCTCACAACCGCACATAATTCGCCATGCAGGACGCGCTAGAACATGTAGTAGAGGGGGTGCCCTCACAACCGTTATGTCGTGGCCGTGAGACCATTGACCTCGCATCCCTACAAAGTCGGCCGGGTTTCACCGGACCAGGCTAGCACATCACCAAGCGCCAAGTGCTGTGAGGTATTCGGCGAGTCGCATGGAAGGTGCGCTGCATCCTGCTAAGGGTGTTCGGCATCTCGCGCATACGGATGGAAGCTGTGAATGGCTTCATTTGTTTTCTGGTGCTTTTCACTTCCAGAGACAGTTACAAGCACTGTGTAACTGCGTCGAGGGTGCTTGGCCAATTGAACCCAACGTGGTGCGATCATCCCCTTTACGCGGATGAAGGTTCTCGACCCCGCTCAACATGCTCTAAGCAACCACTATTAATGTTACCGCAAAAACAAAAAACGGAGACTAAAAAGCCGGTAAATATAGTTGTCGAGCTCACGAAGCGATCGGCGTTTTTTCAACGATGTTGCGACAAGAACCCACGATGGGCGGAGGGGGGCGGGCTGGGTTCAGTATCCGTTTGTCCCAATATCTGGTAGGTGTTGTTTAAAGAAAACACGCAGCGACCGCGCGTCCAAGCGAAGGAACCGCAACAAGGCACTTTTTCCGGGCGATGACCTCGACATCGTTTCGAAATGCTAGCTTTCCCAGAAGGCGAACGGAAGGAGGCGAGAGGCACAGCGTCTAGTCTTGCGGCTACATATATGCTTCACGCCTTGCCGAAAAAGCCAAGCCTACTCTTATCCCCTCCAACACCACACTCACCGCGATTATACACCCGAGGAACAGGACAAGCTTGACGTGCGGTCTAGCCAGCAGGCCTCCTGGCCCGAAGAGACCCTGCTCTTCGTCTCCCTGCTCGGCGGCCGACAGCTCGTCGGTAGCGCAAGTGCTGCTCTTGCTGCCGTCCGTTGTCTTCTCGGCTGCGGAGGCAGGGAAGGAGGCGTCACCAGCGAGGGGTTCCTGGCTGAGATGCTGGTACAACGGCGCCCCTTCTCCTTTCTCCCGCCGGTCGATGTCAGCACCATATGGCAGCTTCTTCTGCCTCCCCTGTTGTTGCTGCTGCTGCTGTTGCAAGTGTAAGCTCGGCGATTCAGTGGGATTCGTTGAATTGATGGCACTTGTGGAGGAGCCGCAATTTTTTCTGCTGCTTCGTCCCGGGCTTGCAGAGGGAGACCGTCGGGGATCGGTGCTGGCAGTCCGCACCGAGTCTCTGCTGAACCTGAAATCACGATACAGAATCGCACGGTTTGCAGGCAAAACAAAAACACATTATTACTGAAGTACGATACGACAATAATATTGTCGCATGACCTGGCACTTCCTCTTTTCAGCGAAGGACTCCGACTATACTTCCGCGACGCCTCATGTGGACTCTCACGCAAAGATTTTCCATGGGAAGCTTATGGCAGATCTTTCACCGCAGCCGAAAAAGCCGCCTGAAACCGGGTTCTACCAGTTTTCGCGTGGAACAAGTGCAAGCTTTCCAAAAGCTTTACTTTCCACGGCAATCGGACAACTTCCGAAAGAAGGTTGCAAATACCACGCTCCCAAAAGTGGTACGCCCTACCGCCCCAACTCCGAGACGTTCACAGGCAAGCGACAGGTTGTGTTTCCGCCGCACAAGGATTTGGGTAAGGCTGGAGCGTACGTCAGTTACTGGGTTGGCGTACATCCGGTCGGCGAGATGGTTTAGCTTGGGCCGGGGTTCCGGGGCGGCGGAACTGTCAGAAGGCGTCCGCCACGAGGCACGAGACAAAGTTGAGAAAGCTCCGACATTCGCGTTGGAAATAGCGAAATAACCAAATGGGAAACTAGAGAGCCGGGAAGCCAACCACGGGATAATGTTGTAGTGCCAATCTGAATGTTTTGCCCCAGGTTCGGGTCGCTCAACATGTCTTGCAGAGAGCTTTGTTCAGTCATTGTGAAGAGTATTCCCGGTACATCGAATCGAACCAACGGCCTCTACCTCAAAAGAGGCTTCAGATAGAAAAGTGAGTACACACAGCTGCACACAAGACAAACATTGTACGAAAACGTGTGCACGAACTGGACACCTACGGAGGTGCTGCGTCTCCGTAAATAATGCGCTTCCTGTCATCAGATAGTCACGTCATCTCAGCACCTTGTGCATCCATCTTGGTGAAAAAGACCAATCCCACCTGCCGCGTGCCGTTATCCCAGGAATCGTTACTAACGGGACGGATGACAGAAATGTCGTCACGGGGTTGTTTCAAACCAGCTATTGTATCAACGATGGCCTTAACTCGCAAAACGTACCACATACCGGAATCTTGCAGTGGGACAGCCCCAAAGGACCCGGGTTGTTGTGCCGATTATCGTATCTTCTTTCTGTCTCCCTCAACCCACGTATCTGATCAAGTATAACTATCAGTCTATCTATCACTCTGTTCTTCTTTCTGTCTCCCTCAGCCCACGTTTCATATCAATAGTTATATCCCTCAGTCCATCTCTTCAGTCTATCACTCAGTCCACCTCTCTCTCTCTCTCTCTCTCTCTCTCTCTCTCTCTCTCTCTCTCTCTCTCTCTCTCTCTCTCTCTCTCTCTCTCTCTCTCTCTCTTTCCTCTTGATGCAAACGGGCTTGTTTTAACCGGCTTCACCTGCGCTTGTTGTAGTCCTTGGTCTCCGGGAGGTAAAAAATCACGAGGAAGAGGGCGAAGACCGACAGCACAGCCCCCACCAGGTTCGGGAGCAGGAACGGGTACCTTTCGTAACAGTGCGGGATTATTGAGGTTTGCACTTCGACTCGGTTGCACCGGAGGCCACATCGATCCCCAGTAACCATCGTCACTTGGAGCTTCGACAACGCACACGTGCAAAGCCAGTGTTTCGTCTCACTGGTTTGCGAACAGCGGCAGGAAGCGGCAGTCACCGGTCCTACTACTTGGTTGCCGGGAAGGAAAAGGAACACGCTCAACGTGTCATCCTCGAAATAACAAATGCACCTAGAACACAGAGCCTCGCCTCCGATCGAATGTTGTGAGGCGAAAACCGGACCGTTTCTATCGCTCAGTCGGATCTGCGCTAGTTAGGGGGTTTTCCCAAGAAAATGGGTCACCTTTCGGGGCACGGCATGCATTGGCTTGGGGAGGCGGACCACAACAACTCGCAGCAAAGGGTGCTGAACAGAACAGAGTCCGAAAGGGGGGTCACAGGCGGCATTCAATATCCATGCTACCCTTGAGAGGGGGGGGAAAGACCATCACACTCTATATAGTGAGCTGGTAAGTTTGACGGGTGTACGGGGCGGGTTGGAACCCTCTGCTTGCTAACAACGCTCACATGGCGAAAAGGCCTGTGGGCGAGAAAACGGTCGGGTAGTGGAGCGCTGGTTGTGCCAGTAGACCGCCGATTCCCGTGCCGATCACCATGCTGATGGCCCTAGTACCTGTAGTACGCGAGGAACATCGTCAGACCGGAAGAGAAGGTATGCGTATATCAACTGAGTCCCCTGCAAAACCAGCGTCGTTTCGATCGACCGAAGCGGGAATACAAACACGAATGCAGACTACGGATTTCAAAGTAGGAACCTCCCCACGCATGAAAACGAGAATACTACCGAAGAACTACATGGACAAAACGAACACAATCGTGAACAACCAGAGGCGTAGCATCAGGGCGTGGACAGATTTAACGTCTGGGAAACAATATGAAAAGATCTTGACCAACATGCATACACGTACGAGCACACTATACTAAACCATGTACTCACCGCTGATGTACGTCATCCCTAGATGGGCGCGTCGGGACCGATGGGCGGAAAACGGAAGCCGAAAACAAGGGACGTCGTTAGACAGCGGCGACTGAAGAGGGGTCGCGTATAAGCGTACGTGCGAACAACTCGCCAAGACATGTAGGTTCCACATCAAACCATCCATAATGTCGAAAATATGGAAAACGCGCATCAACAGGTGTCCTCCAGGATAGAGAAACAAGAGGGGAGCGTTGGTGTGTGCAGGGAAAAACCGAAAAAAAACTGCATCAGACTATGCTCGAATCACAAGTTACACAACGGCAAATAACACGCCGACACGTGAGAAATCAATGTTTGCGTTGGGTAACGGCTATCGTTCTGGACGACGCTTCTTGCAGGGCGCGCAAGCAGGACATCCCCAGTAAAAGTAGCACGCTGCTTGCCTAGAACGACGTGCTCGGGCCCGCAGACCTCGCTCAACGATGTCCGAAGAGCCGGCATGATGCCGTTAGTCAGTCCAAGGATAAACCTGCATGCAGGATCGGCATGAACCACCAGCAAGTCGGACAAAAGAACAGCTATGCATACGACCTCTATCAGGAAGGTGGTGCCGGAAAAGGTATGGATTTAGGAAGAGGTGTGAAGGGGGGGGGGGGGGGGGGGGCTCGGGTTCCCAACCCTTACTTGCGACAAGAAAACGTGTCATTACTTGCCCTGACGGCTCATGTGTTCCGCAAGCATGTCAGGGGGCACCCTGACGGGAATAGCGAGCTTCTCACGGAGGGCAGGAACGGCCGGACAGCTTTTCAGCGTGCCACGATTCACATGGTGTCTACACGATTCCGCAAGCGTTTTCGAATGGACAAGCCGCAGTTGGCAGTAGCGAAAGGAACATCAGCAACAACAGGCGCGTCGATATTCCACAACTACCGGAGCAACCCAAGACAAACCCGACAACTATTTCCAGATGAAAGAAGGCGAACCTCGTTGTGATGGCCATAGAATAGGTCTCGGACATCCCGAAGATCATGGAGAATATCGTGATCGACAGCAGTCCTATGATGATCACCGGTTTCCTTCCGATGATGTCCGTCGCGGACCCCCAAACGTAGCCGCTCAAGAACCGGCCGAACGTGAACGAGCTGGCCACGTAGCCGGCGTAAAAACCTGGGTTCGTTGTTTCGTTTCAACCCCCCATGGCCCAAGCGTGGGCAGCACACCAGCGCCGCACGGGGAGACGCACAACGGGTGGAGGGATGGCATACATGCGAGGGTGGTCGAGAATAATGCGGGATCTGTTGGCGGCGCCGGGCGCTGCGGGGAAGCAAGTGCGCAAGGTATGCGAGGTGGGTACCTTCGGCATGCATGGCCGTAGGGATGTGCGAGAGAGTGTCGTGTGTGTGAGGCGGGCAGAGATCGCCGATGCCTTGATCTCGTGCTACCCAGCAAAGAGTGGGGGTCAGGCATGGCCGATAACTCGGCGGCTAGGTACAGGGATGGATCTGCGCGTGATGTGTGTGTGCTTGTGTTTTCGTCCTATTAATTATGGCGTGTACGTTCTTAATTTATTGGTGATGTTCGATATTTCTTGCTTGCAATCTGAGTTCGCTGAAAGGCATCGCGAATAGGTGGGCGCGATTGGGTAGATTTGTCTCCATCCCTTGTTCCTCTTTGATTCTTCGAAATATTCGCTCGGCGGGGGAATCTGAGATGGCTTGCAACCACAGGAAGGCGTCTGCGTCAGGTGAACCCGTTTCGGATGCTAGCTAAGACAACAACAACACGTGCATCAGGCAGGCAGGCAGTCGCTCCACACAAGCGTAAGACACATCAACTGACGAAGCGCACAGATCAACGTGAGGGGAACGGGAAACTAGGTCATCATCACGCGTGACGTAGCGTTTTGACGGTAGACGTCGCATTGCTACAGGGTCAAGATGCAACACATACATAAAGTTGTCGCCCCATTTCTCTCCATATGCCCCATCGCCGCGCACTGTCGCCACTCACCAACTTCATTCATTGTTTCGAGCTTCAGGAGAGTCTTTACCAAGGTGCCGACGTACGGGAACAAGTTCACCAGAGCGTACATGTTCAGCGTCATGCAGATTGCCAGTATCAGCACCTGAAGCAGAAGAGGGGGGCGTCACTTTAGGACAAGGGTTAACCACAAGAGGCAAGTATCGAGGAGATGTGTTGAAGTCTTCTGAGTCTTGACGGAGACCAGGACTTCAACATGTAGAATACTGGTGGTCAAGAGGATAAAAAACAAAACAAGAAGAGCCTGAAATGAAGGTATAACGTATTGGTTTATCACGAGAGCAGCTTCCTACCAGCCTCATTTTTTTTTTCCAGTGAGTTTCGCAAAAATCTACTTGTGATACACCGCACCTCGACTAAAAGACATTTCGAAAAATTAAACCTAATTGTAGACATGTTGCGGCCACGAAAAGCGTGCACAATTTTCAAAATGCCGTCAGAGCGCGTCTGATCAATAGAAGCGAGGAAACCTGTGAGAGACATGGCAAAGCTTCTGTCAACAACAAGCGTCAAGCCCATTGCAAAAATGTCGAACCTACGTTTTTTCGAGGCATTGAAAACACCAAATATCGGGCATTTTTGCAGCAAAACAGAGTCGTCTGGACGACATCCTGTGGACGCGGGAGACATCGTGTCCCCACAGCATCATGCGGGCGCAGGGAAATATATATATGGCGTCTACACAGCGTCGTTCGCCAACGACGTCAAGCCCTCGAAGCCGCGCGCAAAGAAATGCGTGTTCCTCTCGAGCTCCTCTGTTCCTCTCTACCCCACTGCTGTACATGTAGCCACTTTTAACAGGGCTCATCACTACGTGTGGAAAGGCACGACTTCCAACGTACCATGGCTATTGCACGACCCCAACTACGTGTTCGGCCACCTCGATGAAGAAATCATGAAAAAATACGGACGGCGTTTGCGACAGGTTTCACCGTACATTGGGAGCCATGACCAACCGGGCGTGTCGCGCACATACGTATTCTGCGATGATGGTCACCAATTCTCCCATGTTGTTTTTCTTGGTACGACCCGACATTTCCAACCCTTGGGCAATCTATTTTCGATTTCAACCACTACTCGTCGAAAACCGAAGTGGCGCCCCTTTGGTCTTCCTGAAATGGTTCGAACTAACACCTGAATATTGGTTGTCTTCAAAAGTTTTTCCCCGGCTGTAAACATACGCGACGATCCAGGAACATATCCCAACTCTTTCAAATTTTCCTCCCCGGGAGCGCCGTCTTCAGAATCATGGCTGTCGACACATGCGCCAAGGAAGGGTGTTTGGCCAAAAGACACCAAAGCGATGACCAGGACCCTTTCATACTGGAGAGCAAAATATTTTTTGATACCGTCCGTTCCTCCGTATTTTAACATGTTGCTCTCTATGCACAATCCATCCCTACCCTATTTCGCCTTGCATGCCCCAGTTGTCTTCACTCAACGCACCGTTCGATCCGTTCTGTTTGTCGTATAATTTTAAGCTACATGCGCCAAGGGTGTTTGGCCAAAAGACACCAAAGCGATGACCAGGACCCTTTCATACTGGAGCAACTGGAGAGCAAAATATTTTTTGATACCGTCCCGTTCCTCCGCATTTTTACTTGTTGCTCTCTACTGTATGCACAATCCACTCCTAACCTATTTCGCCTTGCATGCCCCAGTTGTCTTCACTCAACGCACCGTTCGATCCGTTCTGTTTGTCGTATAATTTTGAGCAATCTAAAGAACCGCTACGTCCGGAAAAAAAAGGGGCTGTGCGTAGTACGTACGTGTTGTGGTCTGCTACGCGATGCGTGCACCACCAGTGCCCCCCCGATAAAACCGATACTTTCAACAGTTTGGACGCCAGGGACACACGCCGAGTTACCCTGAAGAAAAGTGGGGTCACCTCTTTTGGGCGCTCCCTTTCCTAAAGAAGAGCGAGCCTGTGCCCACAGCAAAGAACCAAACATCCCGGCACGGCTGGCGTGCTTGCTGCAGGCTCGATATTGACAGTGTTGGCAGGCCAACTACACACAGCAACAAAACAAGTGGATTGGGTGCTCGTTTTTTTAAGGCAGGGCGAGCTTCTGTCCAGCGAGAACCTCACATGCAGTATCCCGGCACAGTCTGGCGTAACTTGCTGCAGTCTCGATGCAGACAGCAGTACCGGCGTCAGGTGTCTCGCATGTATTAGTCTATGCTACAGACGTGCAGACTATATCTACGATCAGGAAAAATAAAGTAAAACACAGAAAGACCACACGTTACGCGTACTCGTTCGAGATATACCCACAGTCGAATAGAAAACGGGAAGCAATTACGTACAACACAGCACCGCGACAACAACGCACGGAAGAGAAAATGGACAAGTGTGTTGGTGTACTCTTACACAACTCTCATCGTGGTGAAATCTGAAACAAGTCGGAATTTTTGTAACTTGGAGCAACAATCATTCGCCGTGAAAGCGGCGGTTATCAAACATTGCAACAATAAAAAAACTGCCGCAGGCATACAAGACTATGCTGTACGTAGACTTCAGCATGGTTGTCATCCCATGGGAAACGTTAACGTTGGCTCTGGGGCGACAGAAACAGCTAAAGTGCCTTGGGTACGCTTCATCCCATTGTCCATTTTCTCGTCCGCGTTGTTGTCGCCGTGCTGCGTCGTACGTAATTGCTTCCCGTTTCCTATTCGACTGTGGGTACATGTCGAACAGAAAAAATTATCGCATCACTGAAAAACGAACTGCTGCTACTGTGTACGAGCAGGTCGGAATGTACCTGCTCTCGCCAACAGTGATCAGGAGAACCACACACCAACCTACATGCACTAGGGGGAACGGGCTGGTATCGGCCATTGGGGGAGTGGGCGGTGAAATCTCCTGCCGTAGCACATCTCCAGGCTTGCTTTGCTGCTCCTGCCCGTGTTGCTGGTGCTGGATGCTGCCATACTCTCCTCCTCGTCCTTCCTCTGTAGTGCCCACCAAGGCGGTGGAATCACTCCTTTCCACGTCACTGTCATCATCCTGCGGCGGTAGACCAAGCTTCATTTCTAGCGAAAATTCTCAGCAGCGCCGTGGTGGCCAACCTCCCAGTTCGGGGGTTGTGGGCCCTTGAGGGTTATGGTGGTCCTCGTGGTTTGGTGTGCTGTGGCTGGTGTGCCGTGTGGTGTGCGGTGTGTGTTGGTCGGGCGCGCGTGGGCGAAACGAAAGTTGGGCCGCACCAGCTCCATTCTCAGATCAATTTTGCGGGCGAGATTTGCGTGACCGCCCCAAGCGCAGCCGTTGTACAGTATGTACTCCCCAAACCTAAAAACAATTAATTAAATCAAACACCCCCATATATATGTTGATCTATCTGCCGTACAGCAGTAAATCATTGGTTTTTCATCTTCGCTCGAAATAACATGTATGTGCATTGCTTCCCATGATAGACACCCCTGACGTTCGGGTCCCGTGAGGGTTCGAGTCTTTGGAGGCAAGATCACACCGTGCTGTGATGCGGTGGTGAACGCTGTGAGTACGTACTGCTGCATACGCTCGGTACGTAGAGTATGCAGTTGAGTATTTCTGTGTTTCATAAAATATACGCTTACCGAAGAACCAGAAATGAAAAACTTTCGCCGGTGAACACAAGGGTTGGGTGCATCATCGTAACACGGTGCTGATTCTCTCCTCGGAGAAAAGCGAAAGAGTTCTCATTGGGAGGTATTCTGCGTTGTCTACACTTCCTTAGTGAGTCGTATTGCGCGAACATGTATGTGTTTCAAACTGCTCGTTCACTTCTTCTCGGTGATGATCATCAGTGTGAATGGTCGGTCCGAAGACCAAAGCGCATTGGTTTTCGATAATATATGGGACAAGAGATACTGAATGGCACGTACGCGTCTCCACCCCACACGCGCAACTCAGGTTCCTCTCGGACGGGTCCGACATATTACTCTATTCGCGGTCAGGGCTTCCATGGCAAGGCGGATTCCCATCACAAAACGACAAAACGTATGAAAGTGTGAAAATGATTAATCCTGGCGGGAGGGAATGAAGATTAGTTCGCATGCTAGCCCCCCAGCGAAAATTGTATTTAGTCTATTTTCTACTGAGTTCAGGACTGTTTCCATGTGTATTTCAGTTCAAGGGTTACATGTAGCTCTCACATGAAGCCGTCACGGACAGCTTATCAAAAGATGCTTTCACAGGCCAGATCATTTGCTTGAGAAAGGCGTACAAACACATACGGCACCTGAGACGTATCCAAGCGGAAAGAAAATACAACGATATATACCGCTATAGAGCGAGCGCCCCATCCACCCGCCCGAAATGTGCCATACAAGGCTCCACCTACTATGAAACATCAACTTTCACCTATTGTCTTCCAATCCATGCCACGTAGATCGACATGTTTGGTTGGCCAGTCGAGCACCACTGACTTCGAAACGGAGCGTGATATGGTACGTTCAAGCCGCGAAAATGCGCGACTCTTTGCTATTCGATGAATCACAAACCGGTCGACGGGATGAACGTTCTAGGTCGACGCGGTCACGACGAACCCAGTTCCGTGCATCTCTATCATGTCCTACCCGTCCCTTTCTCTGCACCCTCGCTGCTCTAGGTCGCTGAGTGCGACAATGAGAAAGGGATGAGGCGCGCCGCTCAAACACTAACACCAACGACGTTCGCATTTGAATCCGTGCCACGACAGCCGTCTGGCTTCATCAAGTTCTCCGTAGTGAGCGTTCTCCAGGCGAGTGCTGCCACCAAAGCCAGAGCCGCAGCGGACGCGTAGAACACGAAGCGGTGGTCCACCCAGCCACCGAAAGCGTCAAGCGTGGAGGGAGACACAGACCATGCGTATACAATCGCATAGCCGGCCGGACCTATGAAGCGACCAAGGCTTTCCGCCGTGTTGAAAAGCCCGCCGAGCTTCCCCCGCATGTTCGACGGAACCAGAGTGGTTGACCCGATGGACAGTGCCAGGTCGACCTGCTTCGTTTGCGAATGTAGGTGAGATCAAGCGCTCGGAGTTAATCGTATGGACCATTTCGGAGGGGTGGGGCTTCGAAGGATTGCGAAGACTTCTTGAAGGCATGTTCAGGAAACAGAATAATGTTTGGGATAGCTACTCTTGTGCTTGCCGTCAAGAAGAATGTGACAGGTGGAGAGACCTACTCAAGATAGCGGAAGGCATGGTGTACGTAGCTGGCTACATGGCTGTCGGGGATGACCCAGCCTTCGCTAGCACCTGGCTGACCGGATATAACCGGATACGTTAGAGGGTATATTTACCCTTCTGCCAACGCGGGGTTACCTGGTGGTCGCCGTCAAGACCCCTAAGGTATTTTTTCTGGTTTCGTGACTGTCGACCTTTTCAAAACGTTCTCCGTGATTTCGAATACCTCGGAGTTATGTAGTGTTTTGTCTACAATAGAGATGTATCCTGAAAAACAATGAATTGCCTAACGCGCGTCGACAGCTGTTGTCAGGCAGTAGGCTTTAATAGTGTACAAACCGCTTCTCGTCTCAAGGGCGTGGAGAGGGGCCGGCCTGGTAGGAACCACACTACCCGACGAGGTGCTGGACAGAAGCTGCATTCGACATGAACACAACAACAACAACAACAACAACAACAACAACAACAACAACAACAGCAACAGCAACAACAACTCACCGCCCCGCAGCTGCAATTTGCGAGCGTGTTGGCCGCTACGGAAACGCCGACAAGAGAGTTGAAGTTCCAGCTGAAGACATTAACCGCAGGGATAGCCAGGAACGCGGCGATTCCGATCCGGCAGCCTAGCCGTTGCCAGGTCGTGATGCCGACCATTTTGATGAGAGGCGGGAACAAAAGCAGCTGGCAACATGCCATAAGGACGCCCGTCATGACCAACACCTGGCGCACGTCCAACAAGCACAACAGCGAAACACAAGTTGGTACGCGTGGTTGATGCTCGCGAGTGCACGATGCGTTCAGACACGCTCCCTTGAAGAACCTCGACGCTGGACCCTTACCCCACCTACCGCGCCCCCGCCACCGGAGAGCCAGCGACATTTAGTCGACGAAAATATTTTCCCAATGACGGCTTCTAGCGCTCTGATCGGCCTGCGAGAGTTGTCGACGAGCTACGTCAACTGAACTCATATATAGATACATACAAGGGAGTTCGGCCAGGCTGGCGGTCCCGCATGCCATCCCCCTTCATTCTCGCCACTACAACCCGGGTGACCCCAAAGTTAAGGAGCTATGAAACCTACGTTCCGTACTATTGACGTGCCCGCGCACTGGCGTGGATAAGGATGGGTATTGTACATACTATGGTAGATTGACCATCCATCTGGCGTGTCGACGACAAGCTCAAAGGATACACCTCCATCGACGATAAGAACAAACAAGCTAGCGCCGTACCCGTAGAGGTGCACCAGCCGGTTTCTTGGCAACGGAAAAACCTTGCATTGTCTCCCGAGAGCAAGTATCTACGACAGCGTTGTTTTCATCAACGGTGAGCGTTTAGGCAGCAACGAGGTACCGCCCTGGCAATGCACTCAAATCATCTACCGTAGCCAAGCGAGCCCCATGCGTATGCCCCTGCCTGCTCAATTCAAACTCGACAAACTGACATCGACCGTGCACGCCGTGCGTTTTGGGTACATAATACTATTTGCGTCCATCCAAGACAAGAGCGCGAATGCGGCGGGTAGCCTCCACGCGCCTCGGTACACGCCGGCTGCATCGAGAAATCTCTACACACGGGTCAACCGGCCCAACAACCATCGGCGCCCCACTTTCACCTTTCCAATCTCTACGGTGCTCCAGCCGAGCCCTCCGACGTCCGGGGTGCTAAACGCGAACAGCGGGTACACCTCGTCGAAACCGATCGAAACGGTCTGGGGTTTCGTTCGCGGGACAGCACGCGGGAGGATGGGCACAAACGCACGCCCGCGGGACCAAACCCACGATTCCGTGGGCCGGCACGGGAGAGAAAACATGAAGTACGTTAGGCCATTCGTTGGTCCAAGCACGAATACAAGTACTACCTGGTTTGGAGTACCCACTGTAGGTTCAGGGCGGAGCACCAAGGGGTGTGAAACACGGGTAGTTGCCAGAGGGGACATCGTTCAGCAAGCAATTTGGTGGAATATTGAGATGGAGAGCGGGGGGCGGAAGATGCTGAGCGGCGTAGAAACATATTGAAGCACAGATCGGGATGGCCTTGTGCCGCCAGAGTGGGAGTTATCACACATGCCACAGACCAAAGTTGATGGGTCGAACCCTCCTCAACCAGAAGAGCGCCACCGCTGAAAAGGGGAACCTTGGGTAGATCCCGTCTAAATTAGAGCTTTTCCTAGCATGGATCGGTCGGTGTTCGAACCACCTTAGTTGTCAAGCAATGAGTCTTGATGAACACCGCTTGTACGGTACTCGCCGAGACAGAATTTTGCGGGGGACCCTCCCTCGAGGCGTGCAACGCGTGCGCACAGCAGTGGGCTTCGGGAATGGTCACATGCCGAAACTGAACTCCCTTACCGCTTTGCTGGTGGTATTGAGACCACAGTTTTCGATACGCAGCGAGTGGGCTTAACAAGTATAGCTTGTCGAATTCAACACCCACTTGCTCGCCAAGTCAACAAATCCAGGGCACTAACTCACCGAGATGATGCACGTGAGGAAAAGAACCATTTTGACGTGCGGTGTGGCCAGCAACCCGCTTGGTCCGAGCAGCCCGGGCTCGTCTCCCTTCTTGGACACCGAAACCTCGTCGGCAACACCGCTGGTGGTGGTGCGGTACACGATCGATTCGATACAATTGGAATTGGCAAGGGCGGTCGGCGGGTACATGTCACTCTGTATGCACATCGTATGGCGAAGCAACATGCATGTCTGCCTTATGCCCCCGTCGGCGACCCGACACGCCTGTTGAACATCAGACCTCAAATTGGCGCTTGGCCCGCTTGTTCCGCGATTGATAGCCGTACATTTTGTGGCATCCCATGAACTCTGTGCATCCATCCATGTTCAGTGGATGCGTCCCCATTCGGTCCCAGAGAACTGATTGTTGGAGGGGGGACACGCTTATAGTAAATGGCGCACTCGCAAACGGGATACGCGCTGTCAAAACCTTTTGTCTCGTGGAACCGGAGTGTGGCCTAACGTTGTCGCGCTTAACGCCCGTGAGACACTTTTCGCAGTGTGGGTCGAGAACAGATGGTCCCCGGGTTTCCGCCCCAGGTAGTTGAAAACGCCCAAAACCGATAACCCAACTCTTTCATGCCGGGCTTTTGTCGCATGCCGTAATCCTCAGGCACAGCAGCATTTCTGTCAGTGCCGGGGGAAGGGATTTGGTATTCTCCCTCGCACGCGGCAGGATCTCACACCTGTGCTGTTCGACGTAATCCTTTGTCTCTGGGAGGAAGAAAACGATGAGGATGAGGGTGAGAACCGACATCACCGCCCCCATCAGGTTCGGAAGCAGGAACGGAAACCTGAATTTGAGGAGCATGAAGCACGGATGATGGAGCGTGTACTTGTATCATGTTGATGGGAAGGGGGAGGGGGGGGGGGGCGTACTCTTATGTTTTACTGGCAATAGCGGTTAGACCATTGACCACGCGTCCTCGAGAGGACGAAGCATTGTTCCCACAGGACCGATCACCGATGGCCAATCGTTCGTTCCTTCCTACTTCGCCAAAGGTGGATCAAAAATGTCGTCCCTGGTCTATCTATCCTATCGATATCACTTCCCGTCTTTTCAACCCACTTCCTATGCCGCAGTACAGCTATCGTCTTCTCTCGGCTATTCCATGCATCAAACATCGCACTAGATCTTCCTTTACTTTTCCCAGCTCAGGCATGTACACTTCCCCCTGCTTGTACAATGAACATTGCGCAAATACATGAACACGGTCTTCGCACTCGGAGCCGCACTCGCATCGAACTTGCCGTCTTCATCGTGTTTATAGATCCACTTCAGGCAAAAACACCCCCTCCCCCCTCCACCGCCCGATCCATTTTGGATCACACGCCGGAGAGTTTCGGGATGTCTTTGCTCTAAGTCTTCCACCGCCCAATGGACAATAACCTTGGGTAAAATTATGTTTACTTCGGACTTTTTCCTCCTCTTCGTCTGGGGGGGCGAGAGGGGGGGGGGGTCGCATGTGGGGCATGGCCTCTACTTTTCAGGGGGGGTTCGGGTACGGGTTGGGGATAGGATCTAGGTGCAACGCAATCTCGAATGTTCGCCTTACCATGCTACTTGTGGGGTTTCAGTTTTGCAGCAATCTCTACTCAATGCGTCCATGTGTCCGGCAATCTCAGACGTCAGTCAACCCATGAGGTTTCAGTACGAAGCTATCCTCACTCAACGCTTCTATGTGTCCGGCATTCTCAAACACTGATCCACCTGTGAGGTTTCAGTACGCAGCTATCCTCACTCATTGGGTCTCTACAATGTATGTATGTATGTGTCCGGCAATCTGAAACATCGATCCACCTGTGAGGTTTCAGTATGCAGCTATCCTCACGCGTCTATGGAGTGATGGGAGGGGGGGGAGTCGTGGAAGAAACCGCGTGCACCCACACTCAGAATTCCTCTAAAGGCTGTAGAGGTAGGCTGTATTCGCCCCTCAATGAGTGGCAAGACACAGCGCCAAGAAAAAAAGGGGAAGCGAGGGAGAGACGGCGAAAGGAAAGGATAGATAACTTTTTTTCACCGACTAAGAGGCAGCAGCCCGAGGGGACGCACAGCAAAGAGGACGGGGTAGGAGGGACCGAAAGCGCGCGTCAGGGAAAGCTACACCAGAACGATGATTCATGCATGATTGTCGGAGAATGCTGAAACCACCGCGCTCACCTGCCGAACAGGCCGGTTGCGGAAAAAAAGCCCGGGTAGTGCAGAGCTGGTTGCGCCAAGAGGCCGCCGATTCCCGTGCCAAAAATCAAGCTGATGGCCGTAGCAGCTGCAGAACAGCATTCAGAGTAACCCAGGTGTTTCGCGGGGCCGAGGGGGGCATGGCGTGGGACACGGCAAGCACGTGAAAAGTGCGGTAGGCTTGCTAAGACGAGGCTGGGAATCTGTCGCAACATGCTTGTACTCGATTCGAGGGGAGTCGTTTCTGCTCGCTTCGCGAGGACGATGCTCCAAATCTGACCGTGCAGATCAGAGCCAAAGTGAAAGAACTGCTTGTCGCTTGTACGAACTAGGCAGCATGCTAGCAAAATATTCAAACGACGGCACGGACGACCCATGAAAATATTCTCCGATGAGTAAGAAAAGGTGTAAGCCCGTTTGTTTCGACGTACGATGGAAGAAGCTCACTCAGCAAGCGTCGTCGGAAAGACTAGTCGGGCCGGAAACAAAGCAAATACCTGATGACCACCATCACCACAGCACGGGGAGGCTACCGTAGGTCGTGCCAGGGATAGATCGATAACAACAAGAAAATTGTGTCGGCGAGGCTAAGCCCGCCTCGGGTAGCATACCTAAAAAAAAAAGAGACACAAATGTGCTCACCGCTAGTGTAGGTCATCCCTGTTGTACGAGCAGCAGTCAGCGGGCGGGGGAGGCAAGAATCGGGTCAGCCTCTCACTGCAAGGTACCGAGCGATTTGACCGAACCATTGTTGCCGACCGGTTGGAAATGCGAACAAAAGTGGGCAACTTGTGTGCAGGGTTTACGGGCTGGCCCACAGGGCACCCACGTCGGGAAAAAAACAATAGAACGCTACGCGTGAGGGACACAACTGATTGGAGAGACCAAAAGATCCCTGTACGGGACCAGGCGACACTCGTGTGATTTGATTGCAGATGTTGCGTCGAAGAGTCACATGGGGCGAATGGGGCCCTTCAGCTACGGAGGGAGAACCGACGCACCTCGGACGACGTGCTTCTTCCCGCAAACCTCGCTCAGCGTGGTTCGGAGGGCGGGCATGATGCCGTTTGTCAGCCCGAGAACCAACCTGCGTTTCGATTTTAATGCAGACCCGTTTGAGATGCAAAGGTACAAATTTGCCAAGCACGTGTGACTCAATTCACGGTTGGTAAGTATGGACTCGCGATAGTCTTGTTAGATTATGGCGATGATGATGCCGCTGCCGATCAGGTCGCAGGCTGCTTGACACGTTCGTACGATACATTTCGTCGAGCAGTCGGGGAAGGAACCAAGCAGCAAGAACATTGTGTGTGAACCAGAAATACAGCAGTGTCGGCCCGCCCTAGGGAACACCTATTTTGAGCGAGGCTCCATCCGTATTTTGTCCCCACCACTGAGCAAAGGCTTCTACTTCTACATTGGAATTGATGTAGCGCCTACTTTTCCCACACCACCGAGCAAAGGCTTCAATATAGGAAATGACGTGGCGCCGGTCGCTACGCTCAATTTCGTAGAGCCTAAACAGGTTTATTTCGAACCTAAAAATTACGAGCGGGTGAGCACTGTATGTGATCAACGCGCGATACCAGAGGAACTGCCCGGAAAGGGATTTATGGAAGACGAGCGCAGCCATCCTCCCGGGGGGCACCGCAAGAAAGGAGGGGAAGAGTGTATGCGTCCACAAGGCATCGTGGGCAAGAGCCACGCGAGTGAATCAGGAGTGGAAGGCCTAGCGCGATCACAACATGACGTGGACTGATCACGCGCCAGCGGGTCTTTTCTCACTGGGAATCGCCGATGCCCGGTCTCAGAAGGAAAATGAACGGTTGGATGAGGATGAACAACTTCCCCAAAGAGAAAGCAAGACAAAGAACCCCCAACCGTGAGGTGACCCTAGAGAAGAGGAGGGGAAGGCTGAAAACCAAGGCGGGCAAACATTCGCGGGGTTAGCTCATTGAACGCTCCTGATTCCTGGTCAGGTTCTCGCGAGGAGGGGGGGAGCTAGCAATGTATTATGGGAATCGGCTACTTGTGCGACCTCTCATCGAAACGTGCGCCCTCCGACATCCGGTGGTGCGGATGATTGTTAGCGTGAGTGGGGCTAGTACTTCCTACGCACCCACCACATGCGACACACACACCTATCTGAAACGGGAGGAGTTTGTAGGGTTAGGGTTAGGGTTATGCTCGCCCCTAAAAATGGACTCCAAAACGGACAACATTGGCTTCAGGAACGGGAGTGAGAGAGGACATGTACTACGCAGCTGTGGTAGCCCTTTTCACCGTGAAAGCGTGCATGAGCATGCTGTTCGTGCTCGTGCTGCCGAGAAGCCGACAAGAGTTACGAAAAAGAAAAAAGGCAATGGATGAGGGAAGTGGAGAATCTAAAAACAGGTGGAGCGGCAACCACATTTTCAACGCGTGCTTCACACCGACCACGACCACATCCATGACTGCTACACGGCGACGAAGACAGGCTTGTCGATGTTCCACAACAAGCCAGAGAGACAATTCCCAGAACTCTTGTCGCCGGATTGAAAGATCGCCAACGAACCTCGTTGTAATGGCCATAGTGTAGCTCCTGGATATCCCGAAGAGCACGGAGAAGGTAATCATCGACAGCAGGCCCATGATGATCACCGGTTTCCTCCCGAGGCGGTCGGTGACGAAGCCCCAGAAATAGCCACTCAAGAACCGCCCGAACGTGAAAGAGCTCGCCACGTAGCCGGCGTAGAAACCTGGGATTTGGCGGGACACGTCGAGCGTTGTCATCGTGAAAGACAAAGGGAAGGTGCAGCACTACCGCTGACGGGTAGAAATGGAAGAAATGGGTAGCGATGTGTAGATCGAGAGAGGCGGAGGGCAAAATGCGAGTTATTCCTGTCGCGGGGTCTAGATCCGCCGAACGCCAAGTGGGCCCGTTGTAAGTGACGAGCTGAGTCAAGCTTGCGTATCGGCTTCGGTGGGGAGCCAAAACGACAATAACAACAACAACAACAACAACAGCTACGACAACAACAACTGCTACTTGTAGACGAGATGGCGACGACAGCGGCCGTCGTCAACAATGTCTGGAACAGTATCACGAGAGGTGTGAGCAAAAAAAGACTAGCGGCACCAAATGTAGCCTGAAAGCTACCTGTACCTGCTTTCGTCTGTGTCGCTCGCGTGACGGTAACCGTACCCACGTGCGCGCCTTCGAAATCTTGGCCTTCCGGCGGCTCGTGTAACCTACTCCTTCTGCAGGCCTACAGCCACGCTCCCTCGGCTCTCCTTCTTCTAGTGCATGCGCATTCTTATTCTCCCCCCGCTGCTGCCTCACTCACCGACTTCGTTCGTGTCCAGCGAGAGGAGATGCTTCACCATCGTCCCACTGTAGGGAAAGAGATTCACCAGCATGTAGATGTTCATCGTCATGCCGAGGCCGATCAGACAGACCTGCTCGGGGGAGGAGGATAAAAAGAGCACCTCGGCCGTTAGCTAGGTTGCCCTCTCGAGAGCGAGAGCGGAAGCTTCGTAAGAGGGGTGATGGTGAGGAGTCTTGCAGCCAAAAGGCAAAAGAGGTGGTAAGCACGTCACACCTCGGAACGAACCCGAACATGTTGCGAGAAAACGTTGCATGAAAGGGACCAAAAAAGCCACTTCAGCTACAGCAGTATAGGTCCCTGTCTAGTGCCGCTATGTGCCCAGAAAATTATCCGGCACTATACCGGACCGGCACTATTGAAAGCATTGTGAAGGACTTGGAAGTTCACTGTGTGCCCGCCTAAAAACACCGGTCCTACACCCGGCACCGGTACTATTCAACCGGGGCACTAAACAGGGACCTCTACCGTGTCGTGTTCACCCTCTGAAGCACCTTCTGCGGTGCCCGACTGTCGGGCGTTGGGGGGGCGGGGGGTGCTTTGGTGTCCTTTCCCTTAGTCACATTTGGTTGTTGGCGTCCCTTGAGGCCGGCGACCTTTCATACCCACAAAAAAGGCATGTCCACGTACGCAAATCATCGCATATCTTGCCTACAAATATGACGTGCTTTCATGGCTGATAGTTGTCACCGTTCCAGCCGTGTCGCCAGGCCTCGCTTCCGCAACCCGGTCCACTTTCTCCAACACAAACCTCATCAACCTCCATTTTTGTATGTTTCACTTGGTTCAAATGAGTGCTTGTCCTTCCTTCCCGACAACTTCGTGTTCCCCAACTTTGTGAATGTCACTCGCTGGGTTGGCACATGCATGTGTTTTTGCGCCGTCTTGCTCCGCTGGCTATTATTATAGCATAGTGGATATGCTGTCCATCTAACAATAGTACAACCAGGGTTCTTCAACTCGTTTTGAGCTGTTGGACCTCGGTATCAACCCCAGGGTTGTATTCCTTGAATCAGTGCTGCCCCCGTACGGTTCATCGGCTTACAGGCGGGGGGGGAATATTCAGGCCCACCATTGGTAACTGCCTACTTCCTTCATGGCAAATCCAAGTGCCTTACCCGAAAGACGCGGATCAAACAAACGTTTTCATGAATGCATGGCCACCTCGGCATGAACGCAACCGTGTGGCCACTGACTTTCGTAGGCCGGGTGATGCAGCGTTCCCCTCTTCATGGGCATCGGTATGTGTGGTTACGGCCATGCCGCACCGCCGAAAAAAAGATGAGGGGTCAAAATATTCGTTGAACATTGGAAACACGCCGCATTCTGGCAAAATAGCAGGCCAGCGACGACGGGATTAGGATGGGTCTTGTCCTCGCAGTTTTCCATCGAAAATCGAAAATCGAAAATCCCACTGATTGGACAACTGACCCTTGTCCCGCCGCCGGATTTTCGATTTGGAAGACTACAGTACTGTTCCGAAACCTTTTAATAGATACGGAAAACTCAAAACGAAACAAACCGACTCCGGAGGAATGAGGCGAGGACCGAAGACCCCTGCGAGGTCCCTGTTTCGTGCCGGTATCTGCCCAGAAAATTGACCGGCACTACAGTATACCGGATACAGGCATATTTGATTCAAGTGCAGAATAACTATACGGCGATCCAGTCTGTACCAGCCGAACACACTGGCAATGTACCGGACACCGGCCTTTTTAACTGGCATGTAAACAATGACCTCTACTGTTGCACCCATCTCCGCGCGCAGCGCTGAAAGGGTGGTATCGTATCCATAGTCGGGTCTTGGCTGTTCAACCATGCATTCGTAAGACACTCAGCTCAGACTGCTGTACCTGTCCTACAATAGTGTGTGTAACAACGGTTATACATAGACTTCTCCAGCAGTGCCCCTGTTCCTCCGCACTATTCCCTTCTTAGAAAACGTTATTGTAGGCTATGGGGTGCACAGACCGCAAGACAATCAGTGATAACTGTTTCGCTGCCGCGTCTCGGTGATCTTTGTTGTGAGAAGATGTGGCGGGGAGAAGAAGGAGAACGATTCAATATGGACGGTGTCTGAAATGTAGTTGGTGACGTACTGCCGTACCTCTCGCATCGGGAACTGGCCCGTCACCCTTCTTTTTTCGGTGTCCCGCCAGTCTTCTTCCTGCTTCTTCTGGTGCCTCCGCCGCTGCTGCTGCTGCTGCTGCTGCTGCTGCCTCTGGGTGCTGCCGTACTTTCCTCTGTTGGGCCCTCCTAACAGGCTGGTAGACTCACTCGTCTCCATCTCCGTCACCGCGTCATTGCCACTGGTCATGTTGAGTGTTGAGTGTGTGCTTGAGGCCGGGTGCGATCGATCCTTTTTTGTACGAAAAGCAGCAGATCATTTGGCTGGCGGAGTTGTCACAGCTACTAAATACTGCTGTAGTGAGGTGCGCACAGAATGCCAAATTTATACTGGTTTACATGCGCGTAGGCGCAGCACGCCTATCATTGCGTGCACAACAATGCATGGTGTGCAGTTTGATTGATGGAAAGGGTGACAAGGAGGGATCGGGTGACAGGGCAGGCGCCCTTCACGCATTGCACGAACCAGGGGGTGCGCACCCCGAATCAGCGTCTTTTCCTTCTCGTTCTCATGGCGCCTGCCTTCACGCTTTTTTTTTTCCTCTCGGTACAACGGGTGTGACGGCGGGTCAATTGGAGGTTGAAAATTGGAGTACATGTGATTCCCTACAACAGCAGTTCCTCCCTGTCTACCGTAGGTATTCGAGAGGTGCTGCGAGGGCACATCATCAGCTCTGCCTTTCGTCAATATAGTGCTGGGTTAGCACGTCAAAAAAAGCGCTCGGTGAAAGTAATATAACTGGGACACCGGTGGGGGACACTCTGGAAAACATTCTTTGCATACCGGCGGGCGTAATCTCCTTCCTCGCTGTTTCTAAGCTCTCCCTGCTGTGCGCTCGTCATCGACACTCAGTGTGGGTTACGTTGCGAAAAATCGGACACACAGAGACCAGAAGGGTCTCTGCGGGTTACAGCGCCCAGCGCGCCCGGCTGATGTGTGTGTGTGTGTGTGTTGCGGCTTGGCTCGAATGCTGCGCAAAGGCGGCGTAATTAAATAGTCTAATTGCCAAATTAAGAAATTAAGGAATAATGCCAAATTACGAATTACGAAATGAAATAAGGAATAATAAAAATACACACAGAAAGACTACCCATTCGAGATATACCCACAGTCGAACGGGATGTGGTGGAGTCTTTTCAGTGAGTGAAGGGAAACCGGCTGGGTACTGGACTTATTTCTTATTTCGAGTCTTTTAAAGTCTATACACTGATGATATACCAGTTATTAATTAGACGCCCCTCGCCAAGTTTAATTGAGACAGCTGATTGGCGGACGCCAAGTAATGAATCTGTCCCCGGCCGGTTGCTTTTTTCTTTTTTGCGCTGCTGCCGTTTGCCTCCGGGTGGCCAAGAACTGCCGCGACATGTACCACTCACTGAAAAGGCTCTAGCACATCCCTTCCGACTGGCTGTGGTTACAGTTAATGGTACCCGTCTGTGCTTCTATATTTTCTCAATGTGCAAAATAATAGCCCCCGCCTCCCTCCCGCACAACTCTGATGATGATGGCACGCGGCTGGGGGCTGATCAAGGTACCCTCGGCTGTGTGCCCCCCATGGCTGGTTTTGCTCGGGGTGCTGCTCGGACACGCACCACGTACCCCACAGACGTCATGGAGGGAGAGGGGAATCCGGCCAGGTACCGGCGAGGGTCCTGCTGTATGAGGAGATCACGATCATGGGGTTTGGTAGCAGTAGCAACAGCAGCAGCAGCGGTAGCGGCACCAGGAGCTTCTGCTTTCTTGATCCCAAGAGCCGCCTGTAATACACGGGATGCATCAAGAGGAGGAGGGGGAGGCACGGCCGGAGCAAGCAGTAGCAGCAGAAGCACCACCACCACCACCACCACCAGCGGTGATCCTGCCCGGTTGGCGCCGTCGTCGCAACCAAGATGTTCAGGGCTAACGCTCGGAGGTAGCGGCGATGCCCGTCGGCGTCAGCAGCAGAGTCGTGGTGACCTGGTGAGGATGCTGGCTAAGGCGACGGCAAGCAGGGAGGAGACCGAGACCGACGTCTCGCTCATCCGAAATTTCTCGATCGTGGCGCACATCGACCACGGCAAGAGTACGCTGGCGGACAGGTACTGCTGGGTGCACGCGTAGTTGCGTTTGATGGCATTGAGTATCACTTCCATATGTATGTTGCTTCTGTAACGTACGTTCGCTTACAGCAGTTCACACGACACGCACGATGACATGTTTTTGCATGTTTCCGAACGTGGGTCAGTCACCTTCGTTTTACGCGTTACTGGGTGTCTGGTGTGAAAAAACACCATATAGACAAGCGCACCTGCTACATGAGATATATTTTAACGACAGACAGATATACTACATACCCACCGCTGCTGCTGACAACAGCAGTTTGGAACAACGCGGTTCAATTTTAAAATATCCCTGGACACCGTGCATCATCGCTGTCATTGGATACATCGTGCTTGTAAGGTACCAGTATTGAAGAAAAATAAAAAACACACACAGAAAGACTACCCATTCGAGATAAACCCATTCGAGATAACCCACAGCAGTCGAACGGGATGTGGTGGAGTCTTTCCAGTGAGTGGAGGAAAACCGGCTGGGTACTGGACTTATTTCGAGTCTTTTAAAGTCTCTATACACTGATGATTTATATCAGTGATGACAGCTGGTGCTCAACAAAAACATCTAAAGGTAACTTACATTTTACAAAACATCCCCTGTAGTTCTCTACTGGGTCAACGACAAAATATCGGGGAGAATCCCTCCGTTGTGTCGTGTATTGTAAAATGTAACCTTCACAGGGGACACGGCGCAGTGTCTATTGACAGCTTGCTGGTTTGTTAGATATTAGGAATAATATTGTAAAAATCATGGAAGATGGAACGAAGTCTACAGCAGTACATCACTCGTTTTTTCAAATCTACAGATTTTTTAAGTTCACGGGCAGCAGTTGTTTCCCGCCGTTTTTTGAATTTACAAAACGTATTTGATCCTTTGGGGTAACGTATGTAAGAGTAACTGGAGAACTCGAGTGAGAGCGCGCTTTGAGTGTCCAACTCCTGTCTTGAGTATCGCGACGCAGTTCCCAAGATAGAAAAGGAAGCAGTAGTACTCGCTACGCTAGCGCAGCGGCAACGTCAGCGTACACACTCAGTAGCACGGACGGGAAAGTTGCTGCTATTTGACTTGCGCGGCCTGGAGTCTTGCCGACATCGGCCCCGACACGCCGACCCATTTGTCTGCGGCCGTGCTACTGCTGTCTATACATGGGGGCTTGGTTAAACAAAAACAATAACGTCTGCTGATAAACTCCGGTCTGGTAATAGCGAAAATGTTCGTGGTGAGCTACATGCGCAACTTAAAATATGCTGTGTGTACAACCACCGAAAACTACGGCGAGATAACGGCTTGAACTACGGAGTACACGCACGCCGCGTTGTTCGCAGCATTTTGTTTTCAGCGCATCCCTTGGTCAAGACGACACCTACGTTAGTCACACACTTTGCGACCGCTGTATTTTCGCCAATTCCGCCGGTTCGTGGTGTGGTCGACGCCAGCGAAGACCCAGACAGCCGACCACACACATTTGCTGTGTTCCCGGCTCCTTCGAGCAAAACACTGCGTGCACCCTTTTGCCCGTGGCAATTCGAATGGAAGCCTTTTTTCGTGCAGTCTACTGCCCCATGAGTTGGTCTAGGTCTTTTGCAATCCCTGCGACAGCAGTTCCGCTATCTTACAATCGCACAGCGCGATGATCTGCTGTGCCCCCTTCCCCCCTCTTCATTCGGTGTCTCGTATACGAGACATCTTGTCGGCTGGAAACTGCGCGTGGAACGCGCCATGCACCCCCGCCCCCCGCCGCCATCCCACGAGGAAACATGATGGAAGAATGTGTGCCGAATCCCAGACCTAGAGCCTTGAGTCCTGTAGGGTGCAGTTGATTCTATCTTCCCCCTCCCGTGAGGTGTAATGTTCATTTTTCCATCCGGAGCCAAGCAAGGCTTTTTTTCTCCCTCCCCGTCTCCACCTTCTCCTCCTGCCACCCCTCGTCCTGTGTGTCCTTCCTCAATGAAACCGAATCTTGGCGCGCTCCCCATCCATCAGGTTGCTGGAGTACTGCGACGCGGTGGCGAAGCGGGAGATGAAGAAGCAGCTGCTGGACAGCATGGACCTGGAGCGGGAGAGGGGCATCACCATCAAGCTCAACGCTGCGAGGATAGAGTACCCCGCGGAAGACGGGAAGACGTACGTCCTCAACCTCATCGACACGCCTGGGCACGTCGACTTCTCCTACGAGGTGAGTGCGACAGCACGTTTTTTGCGTTGTTCCACAATGTGAAGCCCGTTTGATTGCTTCCCCCTCTCACCACGAGATTGGTTCCCTGGTTGGGTGAAACAATTATCACGGAGGAAGAGATAACTAGTGTTCGGAAAAAACAGGGACGGCTTGCCTGCAGTAACCAAAAGCAATTAACAACAACAACAACAACAACAACAACAACAACACGACACCAATAGGTATCCCGGTCGCTGGCGGCGTGCGAGGGCGCCCTACTCGTGGTGGACGCGTCTCAGGGGGTGGAGGCGCAGACCCTGGCCAACGTCTACCTCGCCCTGGAGAACGACCTCGAGATCATCACGGTGCTCAACAAGATAGACCTGCCCGCCGCGGACCCCTACCGCATCGCCGAAGAGGTGGGAGATACGCCGCGTTTTTCTTGCCTCATTGGGTGATGGGAGCGCCTCTAGAGGGGAAGAAGAACGTACACCGGGTCGTGGTTGATTTGCTCCGTAGGACTGAGGTTGGAAAGGGACCAGTTCTTGAAAACCTTTTGTGATCAACTCTTCTGTACGTACATACAGGCCTGTCAACGTGTTGTTGTTGTTGACGAAGAAGATGGCAGCCTACCAGCGGGACGTGACAACGAACCGAAAAAATTGGGACTCCCGACGGGTGGCGGAGATGCGTGCTCCTATTGGTTGACGCCAGCCGGCCAATTGAACGACTTCAGCCTCACCCGGATATTGCATGGGGGGGGAGGTACTGATGTTTTTGCATACCTTAGCGGTTCAGATCATTGACCACGCGTCCTCGAGAGGACGGAACGGTGAGGGGTGGAGACTTGCTAACCAACACGACCCAACGACAATGTATCAGGTGGAAGCGACGATTGGTCTGGACTGCACCGAGGCCATCCCGGCGTCCGCGAAGACGGGGGTAGGCATTCAGGAGATCCTCGAGGTGACCGACTGACCGACTGAATAACAGCTACCGCTACACCCTTGCTGGTGTATTGCACGTCGCATCTGTACTATCGATGGCATCTACAGGGTGTCGGTGCATACTGATAGTTGTCAACTTTTGTCGTTCAAGAAACAGCAAGAGGGGGGGGGACGACTCCGAACGTGAACGTTTGTGTACCTTCCCGGAAGGCATTGATGCAGCAGGCGCTGGTGCGGCACGACGATACGATAGCAGATTGCGCCCAGGGGGAGAACAAAATTCTTCAAGCAAGGCACTTGAGATGCACATGACGCCGTCATCGTGCATCATATCGAGAAGTTGGTATTTCGCTAGCGGGAACGATTCAGCGGAGCGGAGAGAAAGAGAGAGGCGAGGCCTACGACCGGGGGGTGATTGGTTTGTCGCCTACCCCAAAGCTGCGTGATGAGACTCACGCACGTGTGCTTTGAAGCAAGTTTTTTTTGTTCGTGTGTTCGGTAGGCAAGATTTGCGTTGTGCACCAGTCCTTCATTGTTCGAGGGGAACATGCATACAACTGAAAACGCAACCCGACCCTGTCGGGCGTGCGGGCTCGACTTTCTGCTACCATTGCCCGTGTCGTCGGTTGATTGCGCTACAAAAATCCTTCCCATTCTTGCGCATGTATTTGGATTTCGACTTTTTGTCTTCTGTTTTTTTACCATTTTTTTTTCGCTCCATTCTCACCGTCGGTCGCTGCTACGTATCAGGGACAGGGAGGGCATCCGAAGCGTCCACCGGTTTGTTCTTACTTTTACGACTTTGCATCCAGCAAAGAGCCTAACCTATTGAACCCGTACACACAGCAGTAATCACCCAGCGTTTTATCTACATGACTGTGCGCGACACTGCCTCTACCCCGTACCCCGCTACTCGTGCCGGTGTTTTTCTCTCCTCGCCGGTAGGCTCCTGACACACCTGCTCGTTGTCGTTGTTGTGGCCTCTCTCCCCCCCGCGCTGGTGCTTGTCTTCGTCCCACGTGCTACCCAAAAAAAAAAAAAAACAGGCGGTGGTGAAAAACGTCCCGCCGCCCCCGGGTCCCACGGGGGGACCCCTTAGGGCGCTCATCTACGACTCTGTCTACGACGAGTACAAGGTGTGTAATTGTACTTGTACTTGTACCGTTTTTTTGTGTGTGTGTGTGAGTGTATGTCTTGATCATTCGCGTCGACCGCGCTATTGTTTCTGGCTGCCCAATGAAAAGGCGTCAGTCTCGGTGCGGCGGAAAAAAGAAAGTGCTTCTTCGTGTGCGTGGCTTGATGGTGTGTGTGCTTGAGCTTGCCGTGTTTCTTGCCGCGGTCCTCTGTTCTACAGTTTCTTGTGTGGATAACCATAGCTCCACCAGCAGCAGCAAGCGTTAGTGCCCTTGTTCTTTGCGACGGCTACCTTACGATGTGTGGTAGGATGCGTGTGCCCTGGCGTGTGATATTTTGTGTGTACAGCTCTCTTCTTCTTGTCGTTGTGGTGGATTGGTACTGTACGCGGGGGATTATGGGTGCTAAACACCCTCTTGTGTGCAAATGATGCATCGTGAAGGTGTCACAACGCCGAAAACAGTAACAACGGGAGATGAGGCTGTCCGTGTCGTGTCTCTTGCGTTCGATTGTCGAGAGGGGAACACGTACCTGTGCGACTGGATAGGATCTCACGGACAAGCACCACCGTTTGCTACTGCAGTAGCTACGCACGGCGTTTGCGCCAGCCGCCGCTGTGTGCGTTAGTTTTCCCTTCTTCCTCACGCGGCGAGAGTCGTGGTATCATACGTGCTGGTGTGCTTCTTCTTGTTTTACCTGGCTTCGATCCTCACTGCGTTTTGCCCCCGTCTTGTCGTTCTCAGGGATACCCCACGTTCCGCACATGCATAGCATGTGTACGCGTGTGCGCGTGTCTTTGCGACCGCGCTAGCCGGCTGACCAATGGAAAGTCTCAGTGCGGCGGGTGCAACAATATGTGCGGTTGTGTGTGTGTTGCTTGTTTTTCCCGCAGGGTGTGATCGTGTACTTCCGCATCGTAGACGGTGAGATCCGAAGGGGGGACAAGATCAAGTTCATGGCCAACGGGGTCGAGCGCGAGGTGAACAAACGACTGGAAGGATATGGCCCCTGAACCTTCTTGTTATACTCCCTCTTTCCCGTGGTTGTATAAATTTTTTTCTCCTGTGTTTGGCGTGTTTTTTCGTCGTTGGCGACGACACGAAAAACGGAAGACGTGGGAAAATCATACGAAAAATAACATTTTCTTCCATCCTATGCATGTGCCAGTACCACGTTTTCGTAGCTTTTGTGTCACGAGCGCACAAAAGAAGTAGCAAAGACCTCAAACTGTCCCCCGTCCGCCCAGTCTTATTTTGTGTGTGCGCCTCGCTTTGAAGCTGCAACAGTATTGTCCCTCGTGTTGTTTACTTTCGCTAGATTGTTGGTCTTCGATCTTGTGCTCGCTCTCTCACAAGAAGAACATTGTGCTGCTGGCGGTTGCGTGCTTTTTTTTTGGTTGCTCTCGGATAGTGATAAAAGTATTACCTTTTTCGCTCATGCCACTCCCACTACTAGATTTGCGTTCTTGTTGGTTCGGAAATGGTTGCATTATTCCTTGTCTCCACTGCTCTATGTATACCACTTTCTGTTGTACGTGTGTGTGTGTGTGTTTTGTATGTTTTGTTGTATGCTATATACAAGGTGATCGAGGTCGGGGTGCGAAAACCCGGGGCGTACGAGATGGAGCGACTGGGGACGGGCGAGGTGGGCTACATGGTCTGCGGGGTTAAGAACGTCCTGGACGCTCGCGTGGGGGACACCATCACCAGCGCCAAAGAACGTGAGACCAGATCCGCCCGTCGTTTCCTTTTTCGAAAATCTTGTGGTACAGTACCTTGTAAAAATCGTATTGTCTTGTCGCCGTCGCTGTTACTTCGTGAGAGAGTGATGTTTCGTTCCATGTTTTGGTGCCATTTCGTGCGACCGTGTGATTTTGCTCTGGCTGGGATTTCTGTAAAAGGATGGTGTTGCATTGATTGTTTTGGTACCTTTAGTTCAACCGTGTGTTTTTCGTGTGGCTTGGTTTCCGTTGTGGAAGCCCCACGGTACGGTTTTTCTCGTCGAATCACACGAGAAGCGCGACAATGAACCATGGTAATCCCGCCCCCCTTCTTCGCGCATTACTTGTTGTGTTGCGTTTTTTTTTTTTTCTCAAGCGTCGGAGGAACCGTTGGACGGATACGAGGAGGCGAAACCCATGGTGTTCTGCGGGCTGTATCCCACTGACGCGGAGGATTACGAAGTGAGTCAACCAGCCAGCCAATCAGAATCACTCAGGTCGTGGCAACGAGGACGCGGATGCCTATCTCTTGCTCGCCAAGCGTGGGCGATAAGAGCGTTGTTTTGCTTTGCTCGTGCATGGATGCGGACGCGATGGAGCTCGCGCAGGCCTCGTCCCGCCGTTATTTCCTTGATAGTTTTTAGGCGCAAACCTCCTTATTCCTTTTCGGGAGGGCCGACGCCACATTACGTGGTCGCCATCCAGGCTGCAGGGGGGGGGGGGGGGGGGGGGCCCCCAATCCCCCCCCCGGGGGGTTCCTTGGGGGGTCCGGGGGGGGGGGACCCCCCCCCCCGCCCAAAAAAGGAAAAATTTTATTTGGGACC
>FN648610.1:40703-60474 GCA_000310025.1 Ectocarpus siliculosus | reverse complement strand
GGCACAAAGAGGTGTTAGAGTAGGGGGGGGGGGGGGGCACCGGTGGGGATATTGTAGGGGACGTAATCGGGCTACGTGAGGAAGCAGGGGGGGGGTCAAGGCAATATAGTGTGTGAATTCGAATCTTGTTGATGTCTTCTCCGTTCTCTGTGGAGGTGAGACGTGGTCTATGCCGTGCCGGTCAGCTGACAAGAAACAACCTTACGATACCTCCAGGCTCATATTCTTGGAAAACAAAACAGTGGTATATACGAAAGTCGGCTCAGCTGCCAGCAACAAAGAAAAACCAACAATAAAGCGTACAGTAGAGTAGCAATAACCTGGCAAATTGTATGAAGGCGTTGAGCATCTAAGCTCGAAGTAGGTGTTTCTTGCGAATCGAGGCGACCTTGTAGTCTCCACCTCCACCTCTGCGGCGGCGAGAAAACAAACAAAAAAGGGTCTTACGCGAAACTACCTCGGCGTCACTGAAGCTCATCTCGAAGTGACGCAGACCACATTGGCACGGGACGGATAGCACCAGCGCAACCCCGCCCCCTGCGACCCACCGTCCTACATTCTACCATCCGCAGTCACGCTCCGTCCTTTCCGCCTTCTTCTTTTTCCCGACACCGTTCTCTGTCTGTCTGTCTGTCTGTCTGTCTGTCTGTCTGTCTGTCTATCTGTCTGAGTCTGTCCATATGTCTGTTTCTGTCTGCCTGTATGTCTGTCTATCTATCTCTGTGTGTCTGGCAGTGTGTCTATGTCTATCTCTGTCTCCGCCTCTCTCTCTCTCTCTCTCTCTCTCTCTCTCTCTCTCTCTCTCTCTCTCTCTCTCTCTCTCTCTCTCTCTCTCTCTCTCTCTCTGTGTCTCTCTCTCTCTCTCTCTCTCTCTCTCTCTCTCTCTCTCTCTCTCTCTCTCTCTCTCTCTCTCTCTCTCTCTCTCTGCCTCTCCGGTACCTCCTGCTGCTCTTTCGTGAAGTGGATGAAAACCACGCTGCCGTAGTCGAACAGCACCACGTAGCTGTTGCCCGCCTCCTTGCCGACCCTCCTTCCCCCCATCCCAACGCCAAGCACTCTCAGCCCAGCACCCGTACCGCCCTCGCCCCCGCCGGGCTCCCACATGTCCCACGCTCTCGCCTGGTAAGCCGGACCGTCCATCGCGAAAGGTCGAGGGGGAGGAACAAAGGGGCGCCGTCCGAGCTCCTCCTCATCATCATCCCGGTCTGGGTGGCCCCCTCTTCCACCCGGTGACCTCCCAGCCCTGCCGGTAGCGGCGGCGGCGGCAGCGGCAGCGGCGGCGTTCAAAGACTTCTTGCTCTTGAGTCTGGAGAGGTCTCGAAACACCCCGTTGAACCCCTCGGAAGGGTCGCGGGGGCTGGGGTAGCCCCCCTCGAAGCAGTTGGGGTCCAGGGGGCCTATGACGACGCAGTGCTTCTCGAAGCTACGCGGGAAACCAGCGTACAGTCTCTGTTGTTCGCCGATTGGTTGGTGTTGTGGGTGTTGGTGTTGTCATGCCGTGCCAAGGGCGATAAGGAGCGAGAGGGCGGGGAGCGAGAGGGTGGGGAGCGAGGGAAGGTAGAGTCTTGGGCGGAGGCGGGGAGGGGGGCTTGATATATGGGGGCCACGAGAGGGAAGGGGGCGGTTTTCACGGTGTGAAATATCTCGGAGGCACCACAAGATCAATTTGGTGCTTTACGGGCTACTGAAGCTTGGGCCCGCGGCAAGCGTCAGCTTGCTTCGCAAATAATCGGTAACGACGACTGTAGTTCCATGGCTAAGACGACCGCCGGGAGCCTAGAGTTTCGTCTTGTTGGATTGATGGGCGATGTAGGCGGCGAGAAAGAAGACGATCAACGGCAAGACTCGACAGAACTCAGCAATCTATTTGCGGCTGTGCACACAACATGGGCAAGCCTACGCAAACAAGGACACTCTGTGCCTACACCTCTTACATGGCTTCGCTCCTCTCTGTGTAGGTGATTATGCTGCTCGCAGACATCTATTCACCAACAAACAGGGGACGGAGTGAGTGGAACTACTGTATCCGGACCACACACACACCAAAGGGCGCAGCGTGGCCAACCCCAGCCCCGGCCGTCACTGAGCGGGATGGAGTCTTGCATCGTTCGTTGGTGGTATGCATACAGAAGTGGTAAGCTTCAACAACAATACATTCAACTCGAAGCCACAGATGATGAACCATACCGTGCAGACGGCCTTGATGCCGATATTCGTCGCCATGTAGTAAGCCTTGCACCCCAGGTCCAGCGGCGTCGAGGCCGGCGCCGTTTCCGGCCGCAGCCCCGCTGCTTCCGGCGGTGTTGGCGAAGCGCAGCTACTACTGCCGTCGTCGTTACCGATTTCGATACCCAAAGAGGAGACCGAGAGGCTACTATCTCTGCCTCCACCATGCTCCTCCTCCTCCTCCCCATCTGCTTGGGCTAGCTCTGAAGAGGTCACCGGCGCGCCAGCTCTTCCCCCCCTGGAGAACTGTCGTCCCTGTCGCCATCTTCTGACGGGAGAGAGAGCTGCGGCTGATGCAGTCTCGGGTCCGCGTCCCGAGCCGTGCTGCGGGCGGATGCTGCTACTGCTGCGGGTGCCATCAGACACCGAGGTTATTGTGCTGCTCTGGCGAGACGGCCAAGCGCTTCCCCAGCAGTCGTGAGCCTTACGGGTGGACAGGGGGCGGACGCCGACAGCGGGAAGCCTCCGGCTGATCGCACGAGGAAACATCCGCAGCAAGCAACACGGCTCGATCGTACACGGCGGCGCTGTTTGGAGTGTTTGTGGTAGGGATCTATACAGACTTGGTGTGCCACAAGGTGGTCGTGATGGTAAAACGCATGACACGTTCGAGACCAAGAGTGCAGTCCAGCTCCCTCGCTCAAGCAGTGCTCGACGATAGTGCGTTGTGCACCCACAGGTTGCGGTTGCTGGCGCTTGATGGTGATTTCGAACCACCACACATGGTTCGAGCGGGAGGGGCAGTTAACGGTATTTTCGATTTTGCGTTGCCCCCTGTACAGCGGTCCCTTGCAAGGGGCGGCCAGCACCAGAGCCACACCAGCACACCGCAAGCAGCCGCGGCAGCAATAACCACACAGCCTAATGTTGAAGGACCAGTACGGGTTGACGTATCATTTGTATACGCCGTATCAAAAACCACGGTTCCCAGGCATCAAAACACAGCACACAACAGACGGGACAAAACAACAGCAGCAGCAGCATCCCATGATCCAAAACTAACTGAACTGCTGTTGCACCTATAGACAGACTATCATCGTCTACACTTCGAGAGACGCAACAAGAGAGGGGGGGAAAGGGAAACGAGAGAGAGAGAGATCGAGGGAGGGAAACCGAGGGGAGGGAGGGAAAGAGAAGAAACTCCTGCTGTACGTATACACAGCGGCCACCGAGGCAACCAACCAGCAAACACCCGAAAACAATAATATCTGCTCGTGTTTTTTCATTTTCGTCTGATCGTCGAGCTTTTCCGAGCGGTCTTGGCTTGTTGAGCACGCAGAGCGCGAGCGCTCCGAGGCCTTCTCGTGCCGGTCGCAGCAAAACCTTCCGAACCAGAGTCACCCCCAAGACTACCAACGCTACCATTGCTACTGCCCCCCCCGACACTGCCGCCGCCGCTGTTCCGCGAGGACTCCCGATATCGAGTCTGGGAAGGGTCGTGAGCCGTTGTCGTCTCGAGCATCTTTTCCCTCGCCGCGAGCATGTTGTCGATGGTCTCCCGACTGTCGATCCCGACCTCTCCCACGGAAGCACCGACGCTGTGAAGGGTAAAGTTGACCTTGAGCAGGTCTTCCAGTGCGAAGCCCACGTCCTGGTCAAGCCTGATAGACAGAAACGCCCGTTTTAGTATGGTCCAAAGTTTTATATCTTTGTAAATTGCAGCCACTCACAGGTCCTTCGTAGTCCAATGGTTAGGATATGCCGCTCTCACCGGCAAGACCCGGGTTCAATTCCCGGCGAGGGAGTTCCTTTGCCTTTTCTTTTTTTCGTATTTTTTCCTGTTTTTCAGGCTCAAGCCAACCAACTTTTTTTGGGTTGCCTCATTGGTCAGCGTCGTTCACGACGGTAACGTTGCATGACACGTTGCACCACACGTCATCTTTGTTACTATGTTTTACTGTTTTTTTTAATTGAGGCCACCGAAAATATTTATATGCAAGAAACTTTGTTTTCTTCAAAGAGGAGAGGTAAAAGATGGGATGGATATAAATGTTTGGTTTGCGAAATGATACATCCTCATTTCCTGCTCCCACATTGTCTGCCCCCCCTCTGAAAGACTCCCACACCCAACCGGTGACAAAAGTAATTTTGGCATCACATAAAACCAATTTAAACTTCTGGGGCGCTCTTTTTATTTTGTTCTTTTTTGTTTTTGAAGGACAACTTAACACCTTTATGACCCTCGTTTCTTCCTCACAGGCGAAGGTGAAAATAGCATGTTTTACACCGCCTATATTTAGTGCAAACGTTATTCTCATGGGGTGTGGAACAACACAAAAATGTTATTCGCAAGTATGTTCTGTACATGATGTACTGCTGTTTCTCTTGCTCCTTACCTGTTGTTCTCGAGGTTGATTTCCACCAAGCTGTTATTCCGGTGCAACGCCTCGGCTATCGCCACACCTCCCGATGGTCCCAGTGTGTTCCCTTCCATGTTCAGCCTCGTCAGAGTCTTGTTCTTCACAAGGGCGGCCGCAAACTTGCCCCCCACGTCCGCTAACATGCCGGCCTCGCCAAGCTTGTTATTCCCCACGTCCAGCCATGTGAGGTGCGAATTAAGCGCCAACCCCGCGGCGAGGTCCAGGCCGCCTCGCCACCCCACGCGGTTGTTGTTGAGGTTGAGGTGGTCCATCTGGCGGTCCCGCCGGAGCTTGCGCCCAAAGGTGGAGGCCGCCTGGTCGTCCAGAAGGTTGTACTCGAGGCTGACGTTGGCCAGGCACCGATTCCTGCGGATGGACGCCGTTAGTGTCGACCCACACTCCGCGCTGAGGCCGTTCGTGCCCAGGTCCAGGAAGCGCAGGGTCTGATTGAGGGACAGCGCGGAGTTTATGGACGTCGTACCATACTCTTCCAGCTTGTCAGCCTCGGTGCCAAAGAGGGCCCCCGCACCGTTGTCGCTGATGTCCAGGTGCAGCAGCGACGCGTTCCGCCGCAGCGCCCAGAACACCTGATGGGCGGGCGGACGGAAGTGCAACGGTAGTTTGGCAATATGGGCGGGCGTGGAGGTGGGGGGTGGGAGTGCTGGTGATCAAAGCAAGCGCCCGAATCGTTCCACTCCTACCTTAAGAAGTTTTTTCGAAACAATTGGCCCAATAACTGACCTGTGATGTTCGAAACAAAGAACCCAAAGCTTGAACGTTGCAGGTTTTCCTGGCGGCAATAATGGGCGTTTTCGGAACATTCTCTTGCAGGTAAACCTCTGTCTTGAGAATTATCCAGTTGTTCCGCAAGTTCTCAAGGTGTTGTGTGATCGTTAATCGCACACCCGAAAAAACGGGTGATGCACTCTTAGCTCAAGATGCAACGGAAAGCACCTCGTTGACCCCGTGGCGGCCAAGATTGTTGTGCTCGACGTTGAGGTGTTGCAGGACGATGGTGTGACATCGGAGCATCCGACCGATGGCCAGCCCGGCGGCCTTGCCCCGCAACTCAGTGTAAGACAGGTCGAGGTGTTGTGTGCACTCGTTCACGAGGGCACCGAGGATGGCTACCCCAGCTTCGTTTCCCAAAGGATTGCGGGATATGTCCAGCCGGCGCATGCGACAAGGGCGCACCTGGCATATGTCCGAAGTGACCGATGTCGGTGTAATTCCGAAAGATGCGATTGATTGTTGGTATTTCTCGAAAAAAGCGATAGTAGTCGTGGGCTTGCAGTGACGGGGGGGGGGTCACCGTCCTTGTAAACACGCTTGAGACAGGTGTGTTCGACTCGTTCCGCCTCCAACACGTCACGCCACCATTCGGGCGCAACCAAAGCACATACCACACACAAACATGCAACCCGCAGCGGGAGAACAGAAACAGACATCTTCACACCACTCACTGTTTTCCCGTTGCGATAGAGCACCCGGAGCGACCTCGCCAACGCCATCCCGGCGACCGGCCCTAGGCCGTTGTCCGACATGTCCAACTCCTCCACGGTCCTGTTGCCGCCCAGTGCCCTGCATACGAGCGCCCCGCCGACCGGCCCCAGCCCGCACCGCGCCAGGCCTAAGAAACGCACCCCACACCCAGCCCTACCCCCCCGCTCGTCGTTCTGAAGAGCGCTCGCCAGCTCCCCAGCGGCGTTCTTGCTCAGGGAGTTGTCCGAGAGGTCGAGCCGCTCCAGTCCATGGGCGCCAGTGGTGAGGGCGCGAGTTACGGCTACCGCCCCGACGCCAGCGAGCGCGGAACGGCTGAGGTCGAGAGAGACGAGGCCGGCGCCCGAGGCTTGGGCAATGAGGCGACCGAGGTCGAGCGCCGCGGAGTCATTGACGGCTTCCCCCGTGAGCGTCAAGTGGGCGAGGGACTGGTGATCTGCCAGACCCTCGGCAATTCGCTGCATCTCTAAGGTTGGGAGACGGTTGCCAGATAAATTTATTGACGTCAGCGTCTTGTTGATGCGAAGCCCGTGTCCCAGCGCAAGACCCAGGTCGCTCGGATCTCCTCCCTCTGCCGTAGCTATTCCCAAGACGTTGTCGGAGAGGTCCAGGTCCTTGAGGGAGGAATTTTTCGCGAGGGATTGGCCCAGGTTCTTGGCAACGTTGGGGCCCATCCCGTTACCGGCTATCGCCAGGGTTTCCAGGGTCCGGTTTACGAGGAGCGACGTCGCGAATGCGATGCCCGCGTGGGTGCCGAGCTCGTTGCGCGAGAGATCGAGATGGCGGAGGGTCCTGTTCCGCTTCAGGGTTGCGGAGAACAACGTGGCGGCCTTCTTGCCGACATGGTTGTCGGAAACATCGAGCCTGGTGAGAGTGCTGCGCTTGGCGGCGTTGAGACGGAGCGCCAGCGCCTTGCCCCCTCCGGGCAGCAGGAGGTTGCCGGACAGGACGAGCCACGTCAGGGATCGGTGCCGTGCCACTCCGCTCGCGAAGGCATGGCCGGTATCGGCCCCGAACAAGTTTCCCTTTACCTTCAGAACGGTGAGCGTCCGGTTGTAGCGGAGCGCGTCGCCAAGAGAGGGGCCGGCGCTCGGAACGTGCATAATCTCCCCCGTGGGCAACCAGAACTTTCTCTCCCCCATCTGGTTGTCGGAGAGGTCCAGGTAGGTCAAGGAGCGGTTCTTCGTCACCATACCCGCGAGGCCGCTTGCGGCCTCCGGCCCGATCTTGTTGCCCGAAATGTCCAGGCGCTTCAGGACCTGGTTCTTTCGGGCGGCGAAGAAAATCTCCTTGGCGGCCCCGGAGTCGAGGGCGTTTGCGCTGAGGTTCAGGTCCGTGATCGTCTTGTTGAGCAGCAGCATATCCGCTATCCTGTAGCCCGACTTGCGTCGCATCCGGTTCCCGCTGAGGTCCACCCTCACCACGTTGATCCGCACCTGTGTCGTGTACGGGCTCGGCCAGGTAAAAGTTGTAGCCTGAACCGACAGAGCCCTGCAAATGGAGAGCAGGCTTTTGTACCCTCTGTCGCCCAGGCCGCACCCCGCCAGGTCGACGTCGCTCCTGCTCGCGCACGTTGCTTCTCCCAAGCAGTCCCTCGTGAACCGCGCCCGTTTTCTCCAGCGGTGGACGTGAGCGTACCCCTTGGGCGGCTTGACGTTGAAGGCCTCCGCCAGGTTCTGCGCTAGCTCCGACAGGTCGGGTTCCCCGTGCTCCGTCAGCAGGTCGTACTGGTGGGCGTTCCACCGCAGCTCGGCGTTCTGTAGCTCGTTCGAGAGGAACATTTCCGCCAGCCGTCCCACCTTCCAGGCCAGTGCTGCTACCTCCTCCTCGTCTGCTTCCTTCTGTATCTCCTCCGTTGCCACCCCTCCTCCCAACATGCCCCCCATATCCCCTAACGCACTACCGAGCCCCCCGCCGACATTACCCCCGAGTAGTCCCAACCCTCCTAGCAAGGAGCCCTGACCCGCCTGGCTGGCGCTGTCGGGAAGGTCCAGGCCCCAGTCGTTGAGACGCGCGGTCAGCGCTTCCATTCTCAGGAGAACCCTCGCCGTCTCCAAAATCCCCAGCAAGAGCGGGCTCTCCTTGTGAAGCGTCTCGGCATGGAGCAGAACGGGGTATAGGTGCACGAGCCACCTGGTGGGCTCCACTTCAGCGTTGATGACCGAGTCGTGCAGGAGACTCAGACCAGTCGACGTCCGTGCCCTGCTGATGTCCAGGCCGCGCAGCGAGGCCCATCTCACCACGAAGATCTTCTCGCGTCGGGACAGCACGTTCGGCGGGGTCGGGGTGGGCCAGGCGAGGAACGCGGACCAACGCTGCTGTTCCAACAGGTCGTCCCACTGCATCAGCAGCCGCACGCCCGTGTGGGAGCACTCCAGCCCCAGGGACTTCTGCCTCACCTGACGAAAAAGAAGGTCGTTGACCCTCTCGTCCGCCGCTGCAAGCGTCTTCCCTACAAACACCATAGCCCCCCGCACGACTTCCCCCAAGACTAACGCGGCAGCTATTCCGGCCAGCCCCACCGCCAGCAAGAAAGTATCCACGACGTACTTCGGGACGGCCCCTCCAGCGCCCGCGGCGCCGATACACAGCACGAGAATCAGGGCCACCCTCAGACCAGTGTCTAGCAGGGCCTCACGGTAGTACAGGAACGGCTCGGCTCGGAAGGTCCACGTCTGGAACACGGCCAAGACAAGAGCTCCGACGAGCAGCTGCGTGGAGGCCGGGCCCAGGTGCTGGGACACCACGACAGCCGTCACGAAGGCGCCCCGTTCCAGGCCCTCGACGACCTTCCATTCGGATCTTTGCCAGGTGTAGCTCTCGGAGAGGTAGAGCAAACCCGAGGTGTCCACTACCGACTCCCAGCAGGTGATCTCCAGGCTGTGGTCCGACTCGAAGTCCGACAGGGCGAGGATGAACTCCTGGGAGGCGTTGGCGAACGCCTCTCGCTCCGCCTGCAGCGCCTGCCTCATCCCCACCGAGGCCTTCCTTCGCCGGCGCCAAAACTCTTCCAGACGGCTGTGGCTCTTTTCCGACTTCTCCGTCAACGCCTGCTGCTGCTGCCGCCGCTGCAGCTCGTTCTTCTTTCTAGTCTCCCCACCACCGGCCTTGTATGGTCGTTTCGTTTCCTCTGGCCCACTCCTAGCGGTTGTAGTCTCTGCGACCCCTGCCACCCCTTCCAACAAGGCGGTGGCCCCCGTCGTACCTTGTGAGAGCACCAATGTCTTCTGGGTGCTATGCTTGTCACCCGGACCGTACAGATCCACGTCCCTGAGAGTGGTGCCAGGTGCCCCAATCGGCGCTGGTGGATCCTTGTTGTCTTCCTCAATGCGAACACTTTCTCCCAACCCTGCTTGAACGGTAGCGGTGGTGGCACCAAGCTCTTCGTCGGAAATAGAGAGCTTTTCTCGACCAGTATCTGCTAGAGAGCGCTTTTGCTTCTTTCGTCGTCGCGGCCGAATGCCCGGCAGCCGTCGGACGAGGGGAACCCGGCGCAAGGAAACCACCACCACACGCAACGCGCGCCGGCGGAGCCGATTTGCCGCATTCCGGGCGAACGCAATCTCTCTCCTTCGCCTGGCGAGCCACACGACATCCTTGGGGAACGGCGTCAGGGCTTCGAGAGTGCTCTGGTGAACTTCCCGCGCCTGCAAAAAGCTCCTGATGACGTCAACGTTGGCATTGAACCCTTCGAACAGAAACCGTACCAGGTACCTGACCATGTTGGGCAGGCCGCACGCGAAGAAAAGGACGAGGCAGGCCGAGAGCGTGTGCACCGCCACCCCGCTCGTGCTGGTGCACTCCAAGACGATCATCTCGGCCGTCCCCTCGAGCTGGGGCGGGAATCCCATGAAGTTGCACCAGACGTGGTGGTTGTACTCCCTTCGCGACTCGTGCGCCCACTTGTCGTTCCAATCGAACTCCGGCACGAGCGCTCGCACGATGCTGGCGGTGAGAGGCACGTACGCTAGGTGGAGGAAGAACAGGCAGGTGCGGCCCTTGGTCTTCACCACATGCTTCTGCGACGTTGGATCGGTGCATGCATGCATTGAGAAAAAGTGAAATCAGTGTATTTAGGAGGAAAGAGCTGTGTCCAGCCAGTGAGCATCAGCGTGGTGGACGGTTGATTCGAGGCGCGGGGCGGTCTGGTGGACCCCAACGTAGACGACTTGCCACGGGTAGAGCTCAATATGTTTGGTTCGAGTTCCTCAATACGACTAGGATGGGACGTTCGGGGGTACCGGTAGCGTTTCCAAGGTGTCCTGTGTCGGTAGGTTTAACAACAAACGCAACGCACATCCCCCTTCGCCCATCCACCTCAAACCACTCACCATTGCAATCATGAAGGAGTACTCCGCATCGTGTTTCGTCGCCATTCGGACGTTGACGTGGACCAAGAGCGACAGAAGAACTACGAGTATCCAGGAGACCGTTAGGAGCGTACCCCCGACTACGATCACCGCCTTCACCACGTCCGGCGGGACAAACACTTCCCCAAAGTACGTCACACCCGCGAACGCCACGTAGCAGAGACCCAGATTGAGAAGGTATCTCGGCAATGTCCGCCTGAACCAGTGCGTCAAGAAGCTACGCCTCCAAGCGGCCTTCGGCTTGGAGCTCGTATAGTCCGGCATCTGCAGCACGAAGAAGAACACGAACACGGCCACCGACGCGGCGCAGACTTCGACGCCATATCCGATGACATCACGAAAGAACCACAGGTCGAGCTGCGCGTCCCCGAACGTCAGAGAAAATTCGCGCCCAACACGTCGGAGGAGGACGAGCGCAGGCCACCGGAGGTACTGATTCGTGAGCCAGACCCAACTCCACATCCGCACGAAGAGGGGCGGCCAGGGTGCCCCGTAAACGTCGAGGGCCAGCGCCAGGAGTTGCAGGGTTATGACAATGCGTTCCGCTTTGAACCAGAGAGAACCCCCTCCGCTTCTCTCGTCGCTATTATCGTCATCCTCGACCTCGTCCTCTTCGTATTCTTCGTACTCGTCGTTCTCGCCCTCGTCGTTACCGTCGTCGCGTTTTTTGTCGGTCTTGTCGTTTGGTTCTTCTTCAGAACAACGGCTTGTTCTCGGAGTTGCACCTGCATCCTGATGTCGGTTGTCGCTATCGTCGGTACTCTTGTTTTCATCAGCCGGGATAGCGACGCCCCCTTTGCCGTATCCTTCGTTTTCTGCCATTGGTCGTACTTGTATTTCGTTGCCGTCGTCGTCTGATACTGATTGATTCCTGCTCGTCTGAAGCTGCGGCTGCGGCTGCGCGGGTGTATCTCGCACCGCTTGCACGTCGGTTGTCGTTGTTTCTTCCGGCCTAATGAGAGTACTGCGACGCCGATCGCCGCCTCCGAGACTATCACCGGTTCCTGTAGACCTTTTCTCCCGACGTTCTCTGTGCCAACCATCAATATGAGTAGTAGCCCGACTACGATGATGATGAGCATGTTGCTCATGCAGATGACCAGTCTCTTGTCCCTCGCGGGCGTTGTTCTCGCTTTCCTCGGGGCGTTCAGTGCTAAGCTCGCTGGTAACCAAGAGCAGCCCTTCATCTTCACCGTTACTGACATCCCCTTTTGCTTGACCTGAGCCTTGTGGCAGCTCTACGTGGATCTTGGGCCGCCTCACGCGCTTGTACTTTTTCACCCGCATGTTTTTCCAGCTGTGTGTGTGTGTGGTACACATAGACGACGAATAGAGTAATTTACACACAAAAACGTATACGTTGCGGTCGGATAGGTTGTCATGTGTGCCGATACTACTGAATTGTAGGGAGGTGCTTTGTCCACCTACATTACAGCTGCACGTTTGTACGATATGTACAACACATATCATCTGGACACCGCCGTGGCATCGCGGGAACCATTCCGGTTATTGCTTGTCGGAAAGTTGGCGATCCATAGATACATGCATGCGAAGGCACGACGCGACATCTGTCTCTGAGCTCACCACGCACAGTATTGTAATTGAAATCAGGCCTGCTTGGATGGTCGATTCCCTGACACACCTTCGAGCCTACCGCGATGATGGGTGGGTGGTTCCACAGGAGGCCTCACGTCTGTCAGTCAGCAAGAGTCATGTGGAGAGGCCGACGACTTGAAGGGTTCTGAGCACAGCAGAACACCGAACCGTGATAAAGAATACACGGGCATCATGTTGACTTACACACAGCCGCAAAGTTGGGTCGGACGTTCGTAACGGCGCGGTAAGTGCATGTTCTGCGATGGATATGTATTCTAGGATACCAAACCAGGCAGGGATTTTCTTTCGACCTTTCGGTCGTCGTTTTGGTCGGACCGTTCCCAAAAAGGGCACTGCGAATCTACTGATCTGATTTTCTGGACTGAAACGGCTATAATTTTACAGAGCCCTTCATGTCTCACAAACAACAGACACAAACAATCTTTTTTTTTTGAATTTTTGGAATCTCCCATCCTGAATCATCCTGGTGCATCACCTAAGCTAAGCCGACCTATCCACCAGCCTACACATCGCTGCCACATACATGTTCCCACCCCCGCCCAAGAAGAGACGACCGATCAAGTGAGTGTATGCAAGCAGAAAAGATTGACCACCAGCGGCTGCGGGGGGGTCGGTGGTCGTGCGAGATACGCTCCTCTCTCTCTCCTTCCCCCTGTGTGCTGCTCCGCGCGTGTGCGTCCATGGATGAGATGATGAAGAAATCACGATCATTTCAAAACAGCCAACAACACCTCACACACGCTCGCTGTTGTTGTACTCGTTTTTGTTGCATGATCTCCCGAAGGGAACAGCAGCAGCAGCAGCAGCAGCAACAGCAGGCCGTGCACACAGCAGAGACGGTCCGCCCTCATCATCACTGAGAGAGAAAGACCGCAAGGCGACGCCAGCAGCAGCAGCAGCAGCAGCAGCAGCAGCAGCAGCAGCAGCAGCATGGCGTCTTCGTCGTCGTCGCATCAGAACGCGGCCAAGAAGATCAAGGCCTTGCTCCGGCGAACGCATTTCCCGGTCGCGCGGTTGAGGCAGCTCCCTCTGGTCACAGCAGCACCGCCAAGCGGCGGGCTCGCTCCCGCAGCGCCCGCCGCCGCGGGCGGCGGCGGGGGCAACCCCTGGGACGGGATCGTGAGCGGCGATCCGAGAGCGGCCCTGGTGGTGCTGCACTGGACGCTGCTCGACATGTCCCCGCTCTTCGCGACGCTGCTGCTCGACAGGGATTACGCGGGCCTCACGAGCTTGACGGATTTCAAGTTCGTCGCGACCAGCCTGAGGATGCTGCGGGATGAGTTCAACTGCAGGCCACAGCTCACGGTAAGAGCGGCTGAGAGAGGGATGGCGGACGCCCATTGTTTTTGTGTCAAGCTTATTGCTATTTACGGGAGCAGAGAGCATCGTCGGTGGAACGAGCGTGGTGGTGCGCAGCAAGGCGCGGGCAATAAATATCGCCAGGTTTGGGTAGTACAGTATTGCTTTTCCAGCACAGTTTTTGAAAATCATCTCTGTTTGAAAGAGCCAACCACGCGGCATCAGTCAGTACGTTGTCTTTTTGCTCATCTCAAAAACGTCCCCATGTTTTTCCCCCATGCCAAACCACAAAACACACGCGTGGTGCGTGCATTCCCAGTCCCACCCTGTAGACACGGCCGTGAGATGGTTAGCTGCTCGGGGTGTGCTCTATTTGCAAGCAGAGACGGCGTCCAAATTGCCAGCAAGCAGCGATCGATGTGAATGAAAAAAGTATCTTTGCTGTGTGTTATGCGATGAACTGTTCGGCTGACAGACGTTGTATTGTTAGATACGGATACACAGCCGCCGCCGCACCCTCTTTGCATGCACGCTGCTGCAGCGTGGGTACAGGGGCGCGATTTTTGGTGTGCTGTAGCCAAATGCAACGGGAGGGATCCCTGTGGGTGGATGGATGTTCGAAGCAGTTTGTGTCCCTCTTCTCGGCGGATCTCGCGTCTGTTCTGTCCCACTGGCGTGCATTATTTACTTCTTCTGTGAGTAGGCAAGCACACAAATCTACAAAGCAGCTTTCTTTGTAGGCCGGACGCGGACTGATCCTGTCCTTTGATGTCTGGGAGTCAAGGATCGTTCGTGAACTAGAGATGCCAGCCTTCGGCGCACAGAAGACAACTTCACCAAGGTTGCTTCGACGACCAACTTCACTTTAGAATTTAAGGTCGTGGCGCCGGAAACAATTTTTCAGCCTTTTTTTTTTTTCTTGATGAAAAGTCGGATTAGTTTTTTCGGCGCTGTACCGCATACAACGAGTACCGCTGTACCGCACATCTGCAGGGATGGAAAAGATTTCCCGCGTGGTGGGTGTTTGTGTGCTTCGTTAGCTTTCAAATCCAGATATGCATATTGTAGCTTTCCCCCGATGCCTCAGCTGATCTACTTGTATTACTCGATGGCTGTCTCATGTTCGATTGCATTGTATTCTGCCCTCTCCCACCCCCCTTCGTAAGCCGATCAACCTCCGGCCAACGTTTCTACAGTACATACTTCGAGCAGCAGTTTCCAAAAATGTGCAGGCCGTTGGCCGTTGATGCAGTGTGGTTTGTACTTGAGTAAGAAGCAGCGTCGTCAAACCGGGCGGCAGAGAGCAGATAGTCTGTTCTGCGCTTGGCAACAAATGTGCTCGCAGGGTACAGCAGTATTTGGTGCATCCTTTTAGTACATATGTCCCTATGTGCCCCCGCTGAATATTCTCGTTCAAGACAATCTCGCTTTTGAGGAGGTGAATCCCCGCGTGACGTCATTTGTCGGTTTTGCATGTGAAGTATGAAACGAACGGGGTTGCGGTCCCGCCAATGTACCATGCATGCAGTCATAACTAACCGCAGCACGCGGGGACGACACCATTAACTTTGCACCACGATGCGGTTGGCACCCTCTTTTCCTGTTACAAAAAACCGCACACCACTTGCTGCGGAAGGAAGCGGCCTGGGGGTTCGTCTTTCCAATCATTGTTGCGGTCGCTCACATATCTATACTTTCAACTGCTCTGCGGCGGCCTGCCTCCCTCCATGCCTTAATTAACTCCAATGGCCAAAAGAGCATGTATTTGGTGTGTGACTGGTCGTGTGTGTGTCCAGCGCGAGACCCGCGAAAGAGATGGGTGCTGTTGGTGAACGTGGCCAGATACACAGCCGGCGGTATGAAGCCCGTCCGGGTGAAAGTTAAACGTTTCCGTCGTTCCGGCCTTTTCCGGCCTTGACGAGCAGCCGTGACTGCTCGGAAGATATTCCCGCCCCCGTCTCGAGCCGAAAATCTCAGTCCCTTCCCGTCCGTGTAACCGAAACATTCATTCGGCTCTCTCTACGCCGTCGGCGTGGGGGGAGCAGCTATCATCATGTTTTGCTCAACGGTCTGCATATGTAGATACAACAATTGTAGCAGGTGTCTTCGTCTCGACATTCCGTCTTGAGATGCTGCACCTGCTATCGTTTTGGTTTGAAAATACATAACTATTCTAGATTTTCTCCGCACCGCGGTGGCGCATGGTCGGGGCGCCCCGGTTGAGGTGGGTTGGTTGCAGTCGTGGCTGGGTGCGAGGAATATGTTCGCTCACACGGCCTGTCCTAACGCTTCTCGTGCCGTAGTACATGCCCGCCTCGGGTACCGGCTACTGTTGTAACTTGACGTAACATGCACGCACGACAGCAGTCTTGTTAGCGCAGACAGCGGGTGTCCTTGTACAACCTCCTGCCGTCGACTTTCTCTTGTTTTGCATGGACCGTTACACACGCCCCCCTTACCCCCGCCCCTTTCCTTTCGTGGCTTGTTCCTCCTCCCCCCAATGAACCGAACCACCCCGAAAACGATGCGTTCGCGTTCCACAGGCGGAGCAGTTCCTGACGAGCGGGTTTGCTGAGGTGAAGATGCGTCTGCTCGCCGACATCGTCGAGCTCGTCATGAGAACCCACCATTCTCTCGCGTCGCAACACAAGAACGAGGACGGCGGCGGTGCCAGCAGTAGCAGCAGCAGCAGCAACAACACCCACAACCACAGCAACGGCAACGCATCAGCGGCTGTGCCTTCCGCCCTGAACGGCTGGGGCGCGAAAAGCGACCACAGTAACGGGGGCCGCAGCAGCGGGGCGTCCTCCCCTTGGAACACCCCGACCCCCCCTCCCCCCCAGCAGCATCCCTACGCGCAGCAGCAGCAGCTGCTGCAGCAGCACCACCACCAGTACTCCCGGCCCGGTTCGGCGGAGGGCCGTTCCAGCGCGGGCGGCTTCTCGATCGCGCCCCCGCCGCAGCCCCGCTCGCCGCCGCTCCTGTGCGGCGCGCCCGTCGGGATGGTGAACGGCAACAACAACAACGGCGTCGGGGCCGGAGTCATGAGGCACCACAGCCACCACCAACACCACCACCAGTCGGCGCTGAGCCCCTCCCCTTCCACCATGAGCGACGAACAGAACGCTCCCCCCCCTCCGCTTCTGGTGGCCGGCGGTAGCGGCAGCGGCAGCGGCGGCCTCGGCGGCATGCCTTCCTCGCACAGGAGGGGCGGGGGAGTCCCCCTTCGCGCGCCGGTGTCAGTCCGGGCTCCGGCCACGCTCCAACACGATTGGCATGCTGGCGGCGGCGACAGCGGCAATGCCCGGGGGCTCTACGGGGGCGGAGGCGGGGGCGGCGGCTCGAGCGTGTGGGTGCAGCAGCAGGGCCACGGAAGAAGCGGCGGCGGCGGCGGCGACTTCGTCGGCGGCGTCTCCCATGGCGGCATGTCTGGAGTAGCTCCACTGCACGAGCAAGGGCGGTCACCGCTCGGGCCGCGCTCCGCCCAAGGCCCGCCACACGAGCACCGCCACCAGCATCGTCATCAGCGGGAGCACCAGCACCAGCAGCACGTGCCGGCCATAGACCTGGGAGACGCGGCGCCGATGGGCATGCTCCCTCCCCCCGCACGAGTCGGCTCCTCCCCCGGTGGCCCCGCCGGAGACGGCGGCGGCGGGTCCGGCGGGTCGGACTGGCTCGCGGTTCAGCAGGCGTTCGGGTCGCCGTCGAGCGCCCTGCACATGCCCCCGGCGGTCGTCGTGCCGACGAGCCCCCCCGACGCCCCTGCTTCCGGGAGGGGGATGGTGGTGTCGGACACCCCCATGCCCAAGCTTCCGCCGCGTCCGTCGTCGGCCTCATCCATCAGCGAGGCTGCCGCTGTCAGCGCCGTGGTCGACGCCGGAGCCGCCAAAGCGGACAGTGGTAGCAGCAGCAGCAGCAGGGTGATGTCCCCGGTTGGTAGCGGTCGCGATGAGGAAGGGAGAACCGACAAGCAGCAGCAGCAGCAGCAGCGGCAGCGGCAGCGGCAGCAGCAGCAGGAGCGCGACGCCGGTGACACGGGCGGTGGCAGGGTGCAGCAACAGCAGCAGCAGCAGAGCCGCAACAAAAGCGCCGACGGTGGCACGAGCGCCGCCGTCGGCAAGGGCAAAGGTAGCGGCGAGGATGACGACGGTTCGCTGGCGGAGGAGCTCGGGAAGATGCAGCAGCAGATCGAGGCGATGCTGGAGAGGCACTCGAAGACCCTGGAGGGGAGGATGGGCGAGACGGAGCAGATGATATCCGCCCGCCTGGCCATGCTCGAGACCAAGGTCCACGGGCTGGAGATAGGCTCGCCTCTTCATACGTAATGCCTTCCTCCTCCTGGATGCGAACCAAAGGGGGTGATCGAGAGTTAATCGACTCCTGCCTTTCCGTAGGCAACGTTGCTGGATAATATGCCTCTGGCGGGGAGTGGTGGTGGGGTTCCGTGGCCTGTCCGGTGGGTGAAGCAGGAGAGTGCGGCGTAATGTCGTATTGGCGTAAGCTAATGGGAAAACTCACAGGGAGGGTGAGGGGGGGGGGTGTACTCATAGTCGTGCATGCCGTAGTCGTTAGACCATTGACCTCGCATCGAGGGGGGGGGGGATAGTTGGGTCCGAAGGGAGAAAACCGGGGGCATATATGGTCGAGCAGCGAGGCCACGAGTTGATGGGAAGGCCCCGTGTTGTTTCTGTATCGAAGGCTTTGGTTCAGTCAGACGTGTACAGAAGGAGTGCAGCGAGATCTGCTAATCAAGGGGGGAGGGGGACGGAGTGCGGAAGGGCCACAGGACAGTTGGCGTTGTTGTGGCTGGGTCGGTCGGTCGGTCGGTCGGTGTATAGATGGAAAAGCACCAACTTCGAAAGAGGTAATTTATGATTGTATGCATAGCGCGGGATGCGATGCATCTGCCTTTGTTTCGTCCCAAGGCCCTCGTGATTGTTGTTTCCTCGCTGTTGAGTAGTGCGCGAAGGCTACCTGCGCCCGTGTACAATGAAAGAACACGTGTCCGCTGCCGGGCGGGCGTTAGTTGATTCGTTTTCGTTGGCTTTGTCTTTCTTTCTCTCTTGTTCTCTCCTGTTACATTTTATCATGCGCGTGTTAATCTCTTGTCCGTTCTGTTGGTTGCTTTGATTGTGTTTGTTTTTTGTCCTGTTGCAGCCCCCTAGCCTAGCGGGGGGGCGGCCGTCGAAAATCGTTGCACCTCGACGTGTGTTTTTCATCTATTTGTTGCCCTTTTATCACGTATTGAACACTTGTAATTTGTACCGGTGGAATCGTGGGTGGACTGGTTGCAGCAGTGCGTGGGCAGAGAGCAAACGACATCCCCCTTGCTTGGATAGAGAACGGTTGGCGAAGGCAGATATGAAGCACGATAATAAGTACCAGGTACTAATCATGGTACAAGCCGTAGCGGTAGCGGTAGCGGTGGTGGTGGTGGTGGTGGTGGTGTGTCCCTCCTGCGACAGGCAGCGAGAAGTTGATTGTTCACGTAGAGTTTTTTTTGTCTGCCGGCTTGATCACATAGATTTCGGGGAGAATGGTAAGCCGGGGTGGGGGGGGGAGTCTGATAAAGGGATCGCACCACGGAACCGAACCAACCGTGGTGCGGTTCGATGTGTGGGACCGGTTCACGCACGACCCCTTTTGTGGGAATTTCTGGAGATACATGCATTGGCAGCACATGATTCTCCCGAGAGATGGCCCGGCAGCGAGATGGTGATTTACAGGCGGTTTGAGTTGGAACTTGCGGTTATCCTTGCAGAAGAAACTTGGCGCTCCCGTATAGTGGGGGCGTGGTCCATTCATGTTTTCAAGGGCGCTTCGTTACTTTCTGCGCTGCTTCTCTCTCGCGGCGCGAGGGAAGGCTCTCTTGCCTTTTGTCGACCGGCCCCCCTAATGCCCTCGGCAAAAGCCGCCAGGGGGGGTTGCGGGTGCGCAAGAGGGCGCTCGTCGGAATTGGCTGCGATGATGATTTCGGGCACACGGGTGGTGTCGGGGGGGCGATCATGCTCGGTCGGGCGTGTTTTGTTTGCCCTTACTTCACCCCTGTTTGTCCTGTTGGCGAAGTATCGACGAGTACGCGGACTGGTTGACTGGCTTCCCCCCCTTCTAATGTTAGTTAGTTGGGTCTTTTTTTTTATGTCGAAAGCGTTTTTCGTCGTTGTCCGTGTTCCTGGTTTGACACACTGACAGCAATGACAAATAGGAGGGGTTTTATCCCTGATGTGTTTTCGTGTGACCGTTTTTGAACGTTGCCGACGGCGGGGAAATTGCATTGGGGGGGGGGGGGGGGGGGCCGGTTGGGTTTTAAAACCTTTGGGGTTTTTATGGAGGCCCCCGTTTACCTTTGGGGGGGGGACCCCCGGGGTTGCGGGACCGGCCTTTTTTTTGTTGAAGCGG
>FN648609.1:57271-101132 GCA_000310025.1 Ectocarpus siliculosus | reverse complement strand
GTGGAGAAATACGCTATTATACAAGAACGCTAACACGGGGGTGCCATCTCTCCGACTCTTGCGGTACTCCGAGTGAGTATGGAACATTGTTTTTTTTTTGTGGCCCTTGTTCTTTCGGTTCTAAAACAAATAACGACACAACAACACTACAACAACAGGTCGGGGCCACCACCGGTGTCGCCCTCCTCGAGGGAACCGGAGGCGTCAACGGCACGGTGCTCGGGAAGGCCGTGTTCGGCTGGATCATCACCATCATCGTGTGCGCCCTCACGTGCTCCGTGATCTTCGCGCAGGGGGCCTACGCGCCCTACGTGTACGACACCATCGACCTGCCAACCTCCACTTCGTCCTCGTAAAAAGGAAAACAAAACGCATATACTGGTATATGACATATGCATACATCAGTCAGATACAAAAGATGACCACCTGACTCTTGTTGAGCCTGATACCCACAGGAGGGGAGGAGATGCGATGGCTGGCTGTGTGCTGCTCGGGGAACCGAAAAATTACATTTGGCCACTTTTTCTAGGGAATATATACTTTTACCTCTTTTGCGCGTGTTTGTCGCGCCTGCCCCTGCCTGCCGTTGATGCAGTATAATAATAGTATACCGTATACGACACAAGACAAGATAACACACCCCCTGGACCGATTTTCAAAGCTCGATTACTGCACGATGAAGAGGATGCTTAAACGAATCGACACGATGATATCGGAAAGCTCTCGACGAGACAGCTTCAACGCCGCCATTTTCGGCGGTGCCAGTCAAAGTGTCGTGGAGAAATCGAGCTTTGAAAACAGCTTCAGGGCGGGGTGTGATATCTTGTGTCACCTGCGGTAGTCGTAGCCTTGGGAGGGTTTTTGCATGAAGTAAACATGTTGGATAAAGCATGCAATCGGGGGAGTTGGGTTAGGAGCAGGAGCAGGCAGGGTCGGCGTACTTCCACCCTCTCCCTGTTTTATAATCTTCAATAAACTTGGTTTCTCACGAAAGCGGCCAGGAAGTAGCCTTATTCGCATTTTCTACTAATTATTACGCAAGCAAGCAAGCATGCATGCATGCATGTTGTTGGATAAAAAGGATGAAGGAAGTTGGTTGATCAAAGCTGTTCCTTAAACTCGTTTTCGGGGCGAAAAGAGCGAAAAGAGAAAGTATTTTTTTTCGTGCTTAGAAATTCCGAGACATCCGATCAATGAGAGTCATACCCATCCGTGGTTCCATGATTTGTTTCTATTTTGGAATCCATCCGGTTTAATCGCGTTTGTTTGTTTGTTTTAACTCAAGTTAGTTGAATAATCTGTCGCCGTACGGAAGATCATGAAAAAGCATGTACTGGATTGGGTGAGGCTTCCTTCGGACTACTAGTACTTACTACTCTGTTGAACTTTTTCGTTGCAAATTCAAATATCCGTTGGCATATATGTTTACTTTTTTTTGTGTTTTGTTTGTTGTTGGTTGGTTGTTTTTTGCAAGGGTTCATTTACTCGGTAACGGTTTTTATTTTTTAGGCGGACACGTTTTCGGCGGTAATACCATTTGGCGTTAATTGTTTTGGAGGACGGCGGTAATGAGTTTCTAGGCGGTAACGACTTTGGCCGAGGTGGTAAAACTACAAAAAGGCGGAAATATTTTGGCGGTAACCCCATATGGCGGTTTTTTTTTTCGCGGACGGCGGTACGTAATAATGGGTTTTTCGGCGGTAACGACTTCAGCCGAGGCGGTAAAACCAAAAACAGGGGGTAATTTTTCGGCGGTAAAGCCATACGGCGATAGTTTTTTTGGCGGACGGCGGTAATTCGTTTTTCGGCGGTAACGACTTTGGCGGAGGCGGTAAAACCAAAACATTGCTCTTAAAACGGCGGATTACCGGGACCGGCCACCACGGCGGTAATTTGACGGCGGTCATGAGTGAGTGCCATTGCCACATTTATATGGCCGTAACTTAAAGCGACACCAAACAAGGCCGCAAGTAAGTGTGGTGCTGAGTTACGGCGCCCGAACAGACGGCAAACCTCCTTCCCAAGATTGATCATATACTTCTACCATAGATCAGATTTGTTGCCGTTCTCACCAGTGACTTTCTTTCATGTTTACTTCAGAGTCAGCACGACGTGAGAACCTATCAAAAAAAAAAAACTATAAACGGAAACGAAAGTTACATTGCCTGCGCGACACGACCCACACAATCATTCGTGGAATCTCATCGGCTCAAGGTTAGATCCGGTATTCTCCTCTGTAGTGCTCAGTATTCTGCTGGACCACCTGGGCGTGGACCAGGTGTGTGTGTGGTGTGGGCTGTGGGTGTGTGTGCGCACGCTTCGATCCCTGTCCACTCAATATAATCAATAGGTTCTTCCGAAACCGAACCCGAACCAAACTTCAGAATCAAAGAGGAACAGATAGATAGATAGATGAAGCGATGAAACAAATTCTTTGAAAAAATGTTCGGGAAAAAAAATAAGCAAGTTCACGTGAGGATTCGACCTTGTGCCTCTCAGTGAACTGAGGAGGAGGCATATGTTGTAGACCTCTATTCACTCGGTCGGCCGCTGTTTGGGCGGTAACGTAGCTGTATGGCGGTAAAATTTCGGCGGTAACGCCATACGGCGGTAATTGATTGTTTTGGTGAACGAACGTCGGTAATGAGTTTTTTGGCGGTAACGACTTTTTTTCTAGCGGAGGCGGTAAAACCAAAAACACAGGAGGCGGTTATTTTTCGGCGGTAACGCCCATATGGCGGTAACCTTTTTGGCGGACGGCGGTAACGCGTTTTTCGGTGGTAACGACTTTGTTTTTGGCTGAGGCGGTAAAACAAATTAACGGCGGTAAAACGGGGGATTACCGGGACCGCCCACCACGGCGGAAATTGACGGCGGCGGAAATATTACCGAGTAAACCGTTGGTTTTTTGTGATTTTTCCTCCCATCCATCCATCCACCACGTGGTCGCGCCAGCGCAGCCAACGCTTGGGATTATTCCGCACGTACGAGATGGAGTCCCTCTTCAAAAACAAACGCCCTCCTAGTGGTTGCTTCAGCCGCCGACTCTTTTCCCGCGGAGGGAGACCAACCTGCTTTGCGCCGTGTCTCGCGCCCACCGCGACCGCGACCGTGGCGCGGTGAGCGTGAGGGGTAGCGGCGTAAAATCACGTGCTGGCTTCGTAGGGATGCGAGGCCAATGGTCTGACGACCACAGCATGCGTAACTATGAGTACCCCCACCGTCTGGACCAAAAAAAGCTCGTTTACTCCACGAAGAGGACGCCGAAATCAAAGGGTGCGTTTTTTGTTTTCGGAAAGCTCTCGACGACACGGTCCCCAACGCCGCCTGTCCGGCACCGTTACTACTACGGTCCAGGGGGTAGCGAGATATCTTAGCAACCCATCGTCTACAGGCCATCTGTCTTTGATCTTTCCCGTTCCCTCGGGCATCCTGTGTCGCGGGAAAGCTCTATAATATACGTGACGCTTTCTTTGCAAAGATTCGAAATGTTTTCCGACGTCAAGAGCTTTGCGAAGGGAGTTCAAAAAAGAAAATAGAATTACTTCACAAGTAAATTAGCTCTCCACATATCTGAGTGCCAAATTTCTTGCGCAAGTAACCAGTTTGAGGGAAAATGAGCCAATATCATCCCTGTGCGGGACGACGTTTGTGTGTTGAGCGACAGGCTTGCTTCGCTCCGCCGGCCACGATCAACTTCCGTCACGGATTGGTCCACGAAGGCACAGCAGCAGCAACTTATTATGATGATGATAACCATTTTCCACGTAATAATAATTCATTCATCATTCGTTCATCGCGACCTCGAGAATAAACGGAGGAGGTCTGCCATCAGTCTTGCGAGCAAATCTGGCGGGTAAAAACACCAACCGCCACTAACCACTACTTCGGGGCGAAACACTCATGAAGAAGCGTGTATCCAATCCGACCAAGAAAGATGCGGCAAGATACTACTAGCTGCGAAAAACAATGCAGCAGCAGCTCAAACCCACCATTTCGAGTGGAGTGGTGCGCAATATTCCTATGCGCTGGCGTGGTGACGGAAAAAGACAAAAAAAACATCCAAGACCGGCGCGAAAAACGCGCGCAAGACAAGAAAAGTTGGAAGAGGGAGTGACAACCGAACACTAGGAGTCCCCGCCACAGAAGATGTGACGGCGTTTCCACCAAGGAGGAGGAAAAAAACTACACACGTGGTTCGAACTTCAAAGCTGTTCCAACGTCTCTGTCGTTCAACTTCACTCTTCTCCCACAGGCGAAGTACCTGCCAACGCTAGTTCGGTACAAGTCTTCCACAGGTCGCGCAGCCTTTGATGTCTCGTAAAAATTGTTCCTACTTCTACAAGATGCACACATACATCCACGCAACCAGCAAGCAAGCAAGGAAAGAAGCGAAATCACCCGATTGACCTACATAAATCGGTGTGACAACCCGTCGAACATACAACACACGGGCCAGAGCGTCGGGCACCCTGGGAGGGGGTAGGGTACACTCAATCTTGCCTACGCACCGAAGACCATGGCAGACGGGGCGAATCCCGAGTTGCGGAAGAAGGGCCTCGCGCAACCGACACACCGCCCGAAATAAATAAAAAGACCCGTATTCGCGACGCCAAAAGAAATCCCTGCAGTTGGCGCCGCGGGCCCGGGCAACGCATTCGTCCTCGAAAGATGAATCGAACCGTGTTCTTTGCTGTTCGTCCGTCGCGTCACCCTTGGCCCCCGGTTGCGCTAGCAAGCCAGAAGACGGCAAGACGGCGTTGCTGCTTCCGTTGCTGTATTTAACACCCGTCCTGGTTTTATTATTATTACGAGGACGAGGTGGTCTCGGGAAGGATGATGGTGTCGTACACGTAGGGAGCGTAGGCCCCCTGCGCGAAGAGGACGGAGCAGGTCAGGGCGCACACAACGATCGTGATGATCCACCCGAAGACGGCCTTCCCGAGCACCGTGCCGTTGACGCCGCCGGCTCCCTCGAGGAGGGCGACACCGGTGGTAGCCCCGACCTGTTTTTTTCATATTTTTTTTTTTGGCGGAACAGGAGAACAAAGATAATTTATTCATGAGAAAAATATATTTTTTGCTTAACAGGAGAAAAAACCAAAAATCTCAATATAAACAAATCCGAAACCACGGTTGTGAGAGCGACAGTCTTTGCCGTACACGAAACACGATACATACTTCTGACAACGCAGAAGCAGCGCGGCACCCCAGGTTTGTTACGAAGATGAAATTTTACAATGCCTTTGGAATATGAAAAATATAGAGCGCATCCAACCGTTGTTTAAAAGCTGACCTGACAGTGGGTTGTGGAGAGGGGGATCTCGAGCCGGGTGCCGATGATGACCATCATGGCGGAACCGAGCTCGATCGCGAAACCACGGGACGGAGTGATCTTGGCGATCTTAACGCCGATGGCGGCGATGATCTTGTACCTGATGTCGTCAGATGGTAGAAAAGGCCAGGCGTGGAGAACGATGCAAGAGAAGAGAGGGTTTCATACGTCACGAAATCGTAGAGTCTGGCAAGTACACCTCACCAGAATACCGTATTTCTCCGCGATATCGTCTTGGCAAAGGTCTATTCCGGTTCTATTTCGGCGTTTTCTTGGGAGAAGGGCTTTCCTTGGAAGCGAGTGTGGCAAGGCTCCATTTCAGCTCTATATTATTGTATGCATATAGCTCCGCAAGGTATGGCGAACGCCTAGATATCTGCTCTGTCGTGACGCGTCGGCAAGGTTTATTTCCCTCCTACGGCTTGGCAAGCTTGCTTACCCGTAGATGGCAAGTCCGGCAACGATTCCGAGGCCGCCGAGGGCGAGGATCCAGAAGGCGTCGTCCCCGAGGTCTCCCTCCTTGCTAACCTCTCCCGTGGTGTAGACGATGTAGATGCCCGCGAAGGGTCCCATGGCGTTGGCAACGTCGTTTGCTCCGTGGGAGAAGGAGTCGCAGATAGCGGTGAACACCTAGCGAAGGGGGGGATCACAAAAGTTCGTGTGTGTTAGCATAGTAAGACGGCGCCGCTGTGCTGTGGGGGGTCACGTCTTCCATGTAGAGGGCGTCTGTTGTGTAGCAGACGATCGTGTGTTTTGTACGCGTACGTTCATTATCGCAATGTGGAAAAGAAAAAGTTGTTGAGGATGCACGGCGGTGAATGCCACGATGTACTATCGATCGTATCGCGAGAGCTGAGCATGCAAGGCCGACATGAACTCGGACACGCCTCGTTCCGTCGCAATCCTCTTTTGTGCTTGCGTGAATTTTCTTCTTATCACGCATCGACAACGGAATCGCGCCGCTGTCCATCATGGGGGGGGGGGGCGCTCCCCTTTGGCAGCCCTAAACCGACCGTGAGTCTCACGTGGACGGCTTTGCTTTGCTACGTTGAACTGCCCTCACAATCAAACAAAAAACATTTCTTGCGGAATTGAAGTGCCCGAAATGCACCCTACTAAAGGGATAGGGATATACAGCCGTCTCCTGAATCAGCTTATTTTCGTTCTTCACCGTTTTGAAGGGATACAGCCGTCTCCTGAATCGGCTTATTTTCTTTTTCACCCTATTGGAAGGGATACAACGGTCTCCTGAATCAGCTTCTTTTCTTCTTTTTCTTGGTTCCTCGGTGAGTAGCCCTCGTCCCTTCCAGTTTCTCACCTGCACGTACTTGAAGGCCTCCTCCGCGCGGGGGTCGAACTTCTCGGCGTTGTCGTGGATCTGGCTCACGTACTCCGACTCCTTGACGCTCGAGTGGATGTCCTTGTTCATCTGGTTCATCACGAACCCGACTACGCCGCTCTGCTTCTCCTTCTCCTCCACCGCCGCAACCTGGATTATCATGATGACGGACAAAGAGTTGGCGGGCAACAACAAAAAAGGGGGAGGATGAGGATTGGGTGATAGTTTTTTGAGAAGTACACTCTCGAGGTGCTTGGGCATTAGAGGAGCTTCAGGCGGTCACTTCCACGATGGATGTCGAAAAAAAGAGAGGTGAGGATTGTGCATTGAGTACATGTCTTTGAGCCCCTGGGGCTTGACGACAACGGCAAGTATTGGATAATCAGCGACCCTCCCACGACGACTCTCGGACGCAACGAAGCTCCGCGTCGCCAGGCTTCACTCAACAAGTCACGGATCGTAGTTCGAAGCGGAAAAGGCTACAAAGCGCAATGCCGGAGTGGGCCTCATCAGAGCTTATTGCCGCGAAAGTGCCATCAAGGGGTGATTTCGGATGAAAGTAAAGAATGTGCTGGGGGTAACGCCAGCTACTACCGCCGTTATCCGCCAAGCTCAAATCAGCGGCCGTGGTTTCCAACATTACGAGCCCATCGAACCTCACAACCCAAACGGACGAGCTAAGATCGAATCTGTGATTCGTTGGGTAACAAACAACAATGGGAAAAAAATAAAATAAAAATAGGCCCATGCCTTTTACTTCATGACAAAGCTCAGCAACTTCCGACGACCCCAAAAAACAAAACGTGCGAGCGACCGCTGTACAACTCCTTGTGCGTTTTTCTTACCGGCTTGAGGGTGCCGTCCTCGTTAAACTTGATAGCGATGTTGCGCCGCATGTAGGGGAGCACCGTGGGGATCATGAGCAGGCCGAAACCCCCTCCCAGGCCCAGGGCCCAGGCGAACGCGTCGGCGAGACTGGTCTCGTCAAGGCCAAGACCCTTGGCGCCCTTGTACACGATGAAGAAAACTGAAACGGTAGGGAATGGGCGGGCGGGCGGGCATGGGGGGGGGGGGTACGAGGCAAGCGACCGTGAGTGTGCTGTAGTCCTGGCAGGACAAGTATCATACTGCTGTTTGTGACACAAGAAAACAAGCATTTTGGACCGGTCTTGGAAGCTCGACTACGCACGTGCAACGACGGTGAGGATGCACTACAATCAACGGAAATGATACGTTTTCAAAGAGTTTTCAGAAAATAGTGAAACTTGTGGATTCAGTCTGTGCCCTCCGAAAACCGTCACAATGAAAAAGCATTACATTGTTGAACCGGCACTAAATAGCGACCCCCACTGCTGTATTTCGACAAAAATAAATGAAAAGGAAAAGGGCTTACCGTTGGTGGCGATGGTGAGGGTCACGAGGAACGGGAAAACGTTGACAGCCCTCTTGTGGGAGTCGGGCGAGCGGAGCACGAAGGTCCTCATGAACAGGAACAGCGCCACGGCGATCACAGCGGAAAGGACGGGGGACAGCGCCCACGAGGCTACGATGGCGGACACACCCTGGTAGAGGGGGGCGGTCGGTGGCAGCGGAAAGTGAACGTACCGTCCAAGGAGAGGGCAAAGCGTACATCGTCGTGGCGAGGTCGAAATGGATTCTCAACCCATGGGGGGGAGGGGGGCACGCTAGACATTAGGCCCAAGGACGCGTTCTTAGTACACGTCCAGCGATTGCAGCAACAAGCACAAAACCTTATGACGGGAGATATTCTACGTTCGGAAAAAAGCAAGAAAAGCAAGCAAGCACACATGCCAACGGCGGTTTGACGGGTCACGCACCTTGAGGTAAGGGAAGAGGTCGGCCTCCTCGTACCAGACCACGCAGTCGGCGCCGCGGTAGGTCATGGCCATCCCGACGATGCCTCCAACGGTGGAGTGGGTGGTGGACACGGGCAGCTCAAAGAAGGAGGCCAGCAGGAGCCAGATGCCGGTCGTGTACACGACGCACATGTTGCCGTACATAAGGATCCCCGGGTTGTCCTCGAAGCACTCGATCTGCCCGAGTTTGGCAAGTAGCAAGAGCTTAGCAGCTGTGCAATATAATGGCAGTAGCCTTGGTAGGGGTTGTATTTATTACGGAAACACGTTGGATAAAGCATACAATTCGGGCAAGTTGGGGTTAGGCTTTAGGCATCCTACATAATCAACCTGTGTGCAGGGGGTGGAGATATATTCCATGTACAAAATCCTGTTCTGAAATGCTCACAAATCTGGAGGTTTGTAGCATGTGTCGTGGACCCCGACGATATATACCCCCCTTCGACACGGGAGTATCTTCATCACCGCTGACGAGAAACATTTTGATCGAGCGTGTTTGCGCGTCTGCACTGCAGTTCTCTCTGTACTACTACAGCACTAAAGAAAAATGTCATGCTCTACATAGGACGTGACGATCGGAAGGTCACGAGGCGGAAAAATAAACTGCTCTCAGCAATCTACTTCTATGCATATGTATCACATGAAGCCGCGAAGGGACCAAGAGGTCAAGCCTCCGATTCCGTACAGGAAATACCGATCGAAGACCCTGCCCGTCCTTCGCACAAAAATCAAATGCGAGAGAAAGTTGCCAACAGCGGTGGCCGGATAACCGTTGGGTGTTCATTTGGGAACGAACCTACTGCTGATGTTACATGCACGGAAGAGCAGACGTGTGAAAGGGGCAGAGGAGACATGCTGAATTTGTAGTCTTTTTCGATGGTACACTTCAGGTTCAATCGGTCGGTTCCTTCACGGGTTTGAATGTTTGAATCGCAACAGCAGCAGTCGGCACCTTGCCGGCACATGCGTCAAAATTTTGTTTGCGATCAAACACCACCTACGCACAACGAGCTGTCGTACATGGTTACGTGGATACACACGCTTGCGCACGTTCCGTGACGCATCAACAGCAGTTTCGACTCCAACGAATCCGGAGTGTTGGCTGACTGACCCATTCGCAATGCTCTCCCAAATGTTAGCTCATGTTCATAGCGGTGGGAAAGAGTTACGTCATGTTGATGGATGATAACGAAGGATGATGATCATGACGCGCGAGCCTACGGCAAAGGTATGTTGGGCCAGAAGATTCGAAGATTCGTTGTGTGTAGATTCGATTGATTGTCCAAGAGACAAAAGAACAAAATCAAGATGGAAAGCACACAGCAGTATGACGGCTTGATCGGCACGGGCGCCAACAGGTCGCCGGGGTCTCTCGCTGGCTCCCTGCCGAAGGTCAACAACTGCTGTTGCACGGCGGCGCTAGCCACGCGTGTTGGCGGCCTCTCGAGGCATCAACGACGCCGCAATTGCCGGAGATGGGAACAAGAGCCCACTACCGCTGTAGCCTTACATTTGCTATTTAGATCACCAATTATTCTCATGAACACGCCAACGAACAAACAGGAGATTCAAAATCGAACAAATCCATGCGCATGCTGATTACACCCAAGCAGGATAGCAGCAGGGGCTTTTGTGAGCATAGTGCGAGCATGCACGAGTACACACCGAAGATAAAGAGAGAGAGAGAGAGTTGGCGCGGCAACCCTTGCCGCATCTCTAGGACACACGCACACACACACACCCAACTCTTCAACATTGGGTATGTAGACTACAACCGTGCGACAACTTCTGGAGCAAGTAGTCAGCCACCCACAAAACGTTTAGAAAAAAATACGTACTTCGTAAACCAAATAAACGCATGCATATGCATACGCAAGTGCAACCACCACATCACACAGCTTTCCCACCTCGGCGATTCCCTTACGGATGGTCTTGGTAACGTGCGAGCCAAGGAACACAGCGCCGAGGAACTCGAAGACGCCGGCCAGGACCACGGCCTGCTTGATGGTCAGGGCCTTGGCGCCCACGGAGGTGGCGAAGGCGTTGGCGACATCGTTGGCTCCGATACCGAAGGCGGCGAAGAAGGCGCCAAACGCCGCCACGATAAGGATCCAGAGGAACTGGTCAGTAGTCTCTGGCGCAAGGATGCGCTCGTCGAACACACCGTCCATGATTGCCTGCGGCCGTGTGTGTTGCTGTCAACAACTGCTGGTGTGGTGAGAGAGAGAGGGAGGGCGCGGTTTCTGCTGTTGAAGAAAGTTGTGGGGCGTGTGTGGCAGATGTGGGTGGACGCGTTCCACAACCGCAGAAGGGACCGGCATGCTTTGTTGGGAGGCAAAGATTCAGTCCCATTCCGAATTATGAACGGTTTTGAATCTTCGTCAGTTGCGATAGAGGCGAATCCGCCGACAGATTGCATCACGATCTCGCTCGAGTTTCGAAACTTCAAACGCTTTTTTGCGGAAAGAAGGAAAGCCCTTCGTTGCCGCGCAAAGAAAGATACCCCGCTGCCTCGCTATTGACTTGGTTTGACAATAGGTTGGCGCGCTGCTTGCTGGATACATGGAGTGTCTTCATGTCAGTTGCTAATCCCAAAATCTAGCAAAGACGCCGTCCGTGGTCACGAAAATGCTAGAGCGAGCCATCAGAAGATCTGAAGAACACGCACACTACTAGCAAGAAAAGGGTACACAAGCCCGAAGAGGTACACTTATACATCCCTGCAGCACGTTTGCGTGCCCAAAACTGAACTACCCGTCCACACACACTACATTCGACTACAGCAGCATCATCCCCCCTGCCCCACACCTTACCAAAATGAATGTTTATTTGTCGACTACATACATACAGCGTACAGCTAGCTGCCTGGAGTGCTGCCTGTATAATACAACATATATATATATATATGCCATGGGTAGGTATGGGGGTTAGGGTTGTGGTTTAGGATAGGGTTAGTTAGCTACATACATACATGCTGCGATCGGTTGAACTTCTAGAGAGAGAGGCCCACCCATCGGGTCTCTCTCTATGAGAAAAAAGCTGTGGTGCCAATAATAATAATAATGTGGTTGGTTGTGGTTGGTCTGTCTGGTGCTTTCTTTGCTGCACGTGGTCCCACCCTCCACAGCAGCAGCAGCAGCAGCAGCAGTATTATATAAACAGTAGTAGTCTATCTACTATTTATTATTATTCTTCGAATCTCCGACCAAAAATGAGCTGGTTTTTGGGTTTCTGGAGGCAGTAATAATGTATTTATAGTAGTAGTCAAGCACGCGTGCGTGCGTGTGTCTCTTCGTCATCATCACCATACACCCCACACACACACACAGCGCTTTGCACTCCAACTTAAATAACTTGCGGGGTGTACCAACGTGCCAACCTCAATAATAATAAATAAATGTGAGGTCGGCACTCAACCGGCGGTGTTTGGGGCTGAGGTCATTATTGTTAGTTGTATGAATAGGGATGATGATGAGGAGAGTGTGTGTGTCAACCACTCCTTTTACCCCGTAAGTTAGTGATTGTAGGTAGGGGTTGTCGCAACCCGCCGTCTCTCATCATGTCTCATAGATAGAGAAAAAAGAAGCCAGCCATGGATCGGATGTGGATAATAACCCACAATAAGTAAGTAGTAGCACACACACACACATACATCCAGTCAAGACACATCCAGTCTTCTTCACACATACATCCAGTCAAGACACATCCAGTCTTCTTGACTTTCTTCGAAGATTTCCGCTCGTTGTGCCTTCACATACATACATGAACATACTATTACTACTATTTTTCTTGCTGCACCTGTCTGTGCTGTGCTGCTGCTGCTGTGGTTGACTACACCTACTATATAAATAGTACTTGTTGTAGTACAAGGTCTCCAGGCTCGGGCGCCAGGCGCCCTCCCACGCCTTCAGCTCAGTATTATGCTGAAAGGAAAGGAAGGAAGGGTGTTGGGTGAAGACTGTGCACAGCATACCAAGGGCACGAAGCTGGAAAATATGTTCACCTGTAGTACATGATAAACTGTAGTGTAGAGGCTACAGCAGCAGCACCTTCAATACCACAGCATGTCATGTATGTATGTGTCGTTGGCAGTATTACAGAAGAAGACAAAATTAAACTTGCAGTTCACGATGTGCATGCAATGCATGATGAATGATGTGTGATGTTCGAAAACTCAAAGCACGAGCGAAATTACAAGCGAATTATTACTACAGATCAACAAGCTGTGGCGTACAACAACAAGCAAACAATGAAAAAACAACCCCTGTCCAACTTCCTTTCTACAGCAGCAGCAGACTTTCCTGGTGCTATTGCAACCTTGCCTCAGACTATTTGTTATTTATGCAGACCAACAAAGAATTCCACGAAAAGGTCACGCTTTCACGCTCTGTACCGACTAACTTCTGACTTCCAGGAAATATTCCACTACTAAATGCTTGTAGTTTCCACGAAATAAACGTGCATACATACATACATAGTAGTGTGTGTGTGGTACAGTGGGGGGCCCTCTATAGTGCCGGTACGTGCGCAGGGCGTTCACCGGCACTATAGCGGGCACCGGCACAACTGGGAATAGTGCCTCAATAGTGCCAAACGGCACTATTCGGGTGATCGATATCCCCTCAGTAGTGCCGGTCTGGCACTACTGAGGCACTGCTGTTTGAGTTCATGGTGTATCGCTTACCATTTGCGAGGCCAACAGAGTAGCATGTGGATCGAGTGTGGTGAATATACTTTGTGGGCGGCAGGGGCAGCCTTTTCTGAGACAAATGTGGGTTCCACTCTGATAGCTGAGTTTGCCGCGAAACCATTCCCGCATGCACGCGCAGAATTCACCTTCGGAGCCAAACCCCGTGTACAGCTCCTGTCCGTGCAACTTAGTATACTTGAAAAAATATCACGTTCCTCGCTGCCTCCCTACGATGTTGCGTGATGAGACACGCCAACAAAACCAATAAACGCGCCAGCAACGAAGCGGACAAAAATAAAACAAAACAAAAAGAAAAAAACTGCGGTATAGCTGTCCCCCCCTCACTCATCAACAAACTCTCTCATGTCTGTCTGGCGCACGCCCTTAGCGGCATGCGCCGCGATCATCGCCATCTTCGCTTTCGATAGGTGGAACGCAGCGTCCCCGTTTCCACTCTCCCGCGCGGCCACCTCCAGGACGCCGAAGTGAGAAGACAGTTCACCGTAAGCCGGTGGGGCGCGGCGGCCGCCCCCCGTGTCCTCATGATCACTGTCCGCCTGCTTGTTTGTTTTGAAAAAAAAGCGGGTGCGAATATGTACACAACAGTGCTCTTTCAATTTCAAGGACAAATAATCGGAAGGTCTATGAGTGTGGACATCGAGGACCTCAAAGGCCAAAGACATAACAAAAAAAGGAGGTGACATGAAAAAAAAAAAACACCATATGATACATACGAAAAGACGAAAAGGGAAAGGCAAAGAAACAAGGAAGGGCAAAAAAAAAAAAGGTACAGCAGTAGAAATCGGCGACATGAGGGCATTTTTGAAAAATGGCGGGGAAAAACAACGTTCGAGAGGAAATTGCCAGGCATGTCGTGTACTCTACCTACCTCCGGAAAGTCTCCTCTGCGTGCGGTTTTCTGGCTTCCGTCGCCTGCAGCTGCCTTAGCCTCCACTTCCTTCCGTTCAGCGTTCACCTTGCAGACCAGCCGTTCCGAGCACTTAAAGCGATCTGCTATCTGCTCATGAGAAATCTTGGCATCCAGCAGCTTGAGGACCTCAACCTTGTCAGCGTTGCTCAGCCGCGCGCGAGAAGCCTTCTTCCCCCCCCCTTTCTCTGTCGGACGTTTAGATGGTCCCGCCCCAGCATCAACCCCAGCTGCGGTCGCTTTGCGCTTGCCAGTCTTAGCAGCGACGCAAGAACTGCAGATGCGGGATGTTTCGAAGTCACCCTCCACGCTGCCGCAAGTGCCATGGAGCCGCCCGCCACATCCTCCCTTGCAGACGTGGCCATGAGGGGCCTTCGGCGTTCTGTTCTGTTGAAGGCACAGTTCACCTTCCGCACACGGCATGGTGCGCCTCTGCGTAGAGCTGTGTTGGACTGCAGCAGCACGGTGTCTGTATTTTGGGAGTGTGGTGGTGTGTGTGCGTGCGTGTGTGAACCGGCACTATTGCGGGCTGACGTGGTGCCCGAACCGGCACTATACCAGGCCCGCCCTCAATAGTGCCGTTTGGCACTATTGAGGGCGCTTTCTGTGTGGAGAGATTTTACCGGCACTATACCGGCAGTTGGCACTATTCAACCGGCACTATAGAGGGCCCCCCACTGTATGACGACTAAAACGTGATCTATTTGTAATATCTACCGTTCACACCTGTGAAAGACAGGCAGGGGTATTATGTATACTTACTACTTGTGGTGGCACACTGCACAACAAACGTACGTACGTAAACTCTCTATCTACCGTTCACCTGTCTGTCTGTCTGTCTGTATAATATATATACGGTAGGTAGAGTGTATAGGCTACGGCAGCATCTTCAATATACTCCAGGAGTCCTACTGTACAGCGTCGTTGACAGTATTATTACAGAAGAATACAAACAAATTTAAATTTTGCAGTTTTCCGTGGGATGTGCATGCATGCATGCTCGAGAACTCAAAGCACAAGCCAGCTTTGGCGTACCACAACAACAACAGCAAAAAAACTAACCCTGTTCAATTCCTTCCTAGACCGGTACTTACTTATTTGAGAGGGTGTGTGTGTATTTCAGGCATGTACGTTGCCGTGTGCACGTGCGTCAAGATACACGATGATGCACGTAGGGACATCGAAGTAATTACTTCAGTTAGCGTTGCTTACGCTGGAGAAGGTGACGACAGCAGTCTGTCGATATCTAGTTGACACCAAGCACAATTAAGTACTTACAATAAAATCCGCCGCCGGTGCTACATGAAACTTTTTGCGACGCTATCATCAGTGATGGACATCGTGTATCGATTGGCCGCATTCGATGTCGATATTTCAGCGATACTCAATATCGACATCGATCGCTGTTTTTTATTGCCGATATGCCGATACAGTATCGACATCGTGTATCGAGTATCGACGATACACGATACGATATTTATTTTCCGACACGGAGCCCCCAAAACTATGCCATACCTTCCATTGATAACCACGCCCCCCCCCCCCTATACACAACACACAACAGCACCCAGCAGCAGCACAGCAGCACACAGCACAGCACTGACTGCACGCACAGAGCACCCCCTTCGCGCACCACGCCCATCCCACACAACATTACTACATTAAATTCATATGTACATGTATACCCTCTTTGTATGCCCTTCCAAGTTGCCTCTCCCGGAGCTTCGCACAGGTTCCAAACGCCACGTACCCTCTGGGCGTCTTGTTGTAGTTGACAATTAATTGTAATGCAAGATTCACATATTTTATCCACAATCCACAACTAACTACGTCGGCTACATCACACGTCATTACGTCTCAACGGTGTATCATCGTCGTGCCTGCTGCTGCTGTGGAATCGGCCATAGAAAAATAGAAGAATCAATCGTGATCAGGTGATCGTGATGTTGGAAAGACAGGAAGACAGGGACCATTTTGTTGTATCCGCTTGAGATTTTCTGGGCAAATATCGTATCGAAACATCGATAATCGGAACATCGCCCACTTTGGCGAATGAATATCGGAAAAATATCGATTATCGCCAATTTTTGGCTGATATTTTCAAATATCGTATCGACACCCATTTTGCGGGCGATGTCCATCACTGGGCCGCTATGAATTCGTTGCTAATCTGTCTCTGACTCTTTTCTATTATTATAGAGATGGATTCGTCGTGTCATATTAACCCCCTTACCACGCACAGAAAATTCGGCGGTCTTGCGCAATTTCTGGAATTTAAGAAAAAGAGCGAACGACGCCTGCTGATTGGATGGTGCAGACAGTTCCATCCCTGGGTGCAAGTGCAAAGCTGCCTTCCCACTTGAGCCGTCTCTTGTCTATAATCCCTATCAATTGTCCCCTCGATGCGAGGGGACACGAGGGGACATTTGATAGGGATTATAGACAGCATGGCGGGAGCGTGGTAAACGGGGCACGAAAAGGAGGTTTCAAGATATTTCTCTAGAGGGAAAGCGAGACCTTCTAACTCAAGCCCTAGGTTGCTTGGTGCCTCCTATCAACGGTGGTCTAGGTACTTCTTCCGCGCTTGCCCCTAGTAGCGCTTTCCACCCAAGGGTAAACAGACGCGGCGCAACTTCGCTGTTGAACCGGCGGCGTAATCGCCCCGCGATTCGACCTGTTCATTACCCTCATACTCCTCCACTCTACAAAGCATCCATACTAGACTAGAGTCGTCCCTGTGTACCCTGGCACCCCCCTGGTCGAGTAGTGCAAAGGAGGAGACAATCATGCCAATCTTCGCGAGGTAGAGCAGGTGAAGAAGATGGGGACAAAAAGTGTCCCCAAAAGGCGATCCAGCCCTGGTGTTATAGGATTCAGATGTGTAGACGGAACATAGAAGAGCTTGGTTCCTTCTAGAAGACGCGGAGAGATGTAACTCTCCGCGGAAGGATAAAAAGCAGGGGACAGGATCTAGTAGCCCCTGCTTGTGCAGAGGATCCTGTGCCCCTTGGTGTCATTCCTACCGATACCCAAGGCAACAGCTACTGCTGCTGCTGTTCTACAAGAGTAACAACAAGTGAGTTCTTCTTCACGGGTCAACCAGACTTCATCACGCGTGCATACCACTACACTTGGCGTTGTCGGCTTATTCGTACGGTGTTGTCTGGCTTGGTTGTGTCTTGGCGCGGTTTGGTGCTTTAGACTGCTGCTGCAGTTTTTTGCGCTTTCGCCCCAACCACAGCTTAGCTTTGCCTCGCTTATCGGTATGTCTCAACCTAGCGTCGGCTCATCAGACTCTGCTTCGGCGAGTCCTGAGCATTCGGAACGTTCGCGTTCGCCAGTGTCATCGCCCCGTGTAGCGACCTTCGGGTCCCCAGCAGCTGGTCGTCAGACCACACAACTGCTGCTGTCTTCGGACGGTGCTCGTGCCGCTGACCCTGTTGCCGATGCCGCTCGTTTGTCAGAGCTTCGCGCTCAACGCATTCGGGAGAGGTTCGCCTCGCCGGCTTCGGTCGACGCTAACCCCGTGGGTGCTGTCCTCAAACCGCCAGCACCCACACCTGGAACTTCGGTTTCTGCCTCTGTGTCTTTGGGTGTACAACAGCAGTCCGTCTCGACGGCTGCTGGTGATGAGCTTTCTGAATTCCCGCGTGAACCACATGTCGACTCGAATTTTCCTCTCGCCCCATCCACCGTTGAGCACCCTGCTCTTGGGACCGACATCGGTTTCGACCATGTTGCTGGCCCTGTAGTACCACGCTTGTCCAGTCGCTCGGCTTCTCGCAGCACGTTGCAGTTCGACTATACAGTGCCGGCGATTCCCCCTTTTTCTTCTCGTAGCGATCGTGTACAAGCAGCGGCTCGCGCTCAACGGCTTCGTGACCGTCGTGCATCTGCTTCAGTGACATCACCGCTTGCAGATTCCGCCGCATCACCAACCACTGTTCCAGTAGTTTCGACTACACGGGCGATTTCGATTGCCTCTGGTACACTCCCCACAGTAGCCTCGTCTACCCCAGCTCTTTCGGTTGATTCTACTGCATCTGATCCCGTGGTTTCGCCCACACAGGCCATTTCGTTTGCCTCCGATGCTTTAGCTTCAGTAGTTTCGACTACACGTGCAGTTTCGACTGCTAATGTGCCTGTCCCTGCGGTCTCGACTGCTGTAGGTGTGTTTGCCCCCATCCCTTTAGCTCCGCCGCTACCCACAGTTTCGACTGTTCGCGGTGCTGCTGCCTTAGCCGCCCCACCTTTGCGTACCGTTTCGACGCTGCGTACTGCTGTGACGTCTGCCCCCCCACATGCCTATCATGTTCCCACTACTGGTGCACCTGTCTCTGCGGTTTCGACTGCTGCACGTGTACTTTTGCCCATTCCATTAGCTCCGCCCCTGCTCACAGTTTCGACTGCTGGCGATGCTAATATTCCTGCAGCTCCGCCTCTTCGCACCGTTTCGACCCTGCGTACAGTGTCGTCTGCCCCTTTCCCCGCCCACACTACTTCCACACAGAACCCTGTGTCAGCGGCTTCGGCTGCTGTAAACACCGCTGTTTCTATGCCAGTAGATACGCCTCTGCTCGCATTTTCCACAGATTCACGTGTTCACACGGCGGGTTTCGATCCTACCGTTTCGACCGACTCTGCCATGCTAGCTCCTGCTTCGGCGCCCCTAGCTGCGACCTCGGTTGTTTCAGCAGTACCCTCTGCCCCTACCCTTTCCCCTTACCCTTACGCCGTGCCCCCACCCCCCCCCATGCTTTCTTCTTCGCATGAACGTGCTGCTACGGCTGAGGCTTTTCATCGTCTCGAAATCGCAGAGCGCTACAATCGCCATCTCCACGGCCTTCTTAGCACCATGGTGACCACGACTCCGGCCCCCAAGCACGAGCCGACATCTTCAGTTCGGCTTTCGACTCCCGAGCTTCGGGATTCCGCCACCGGCGGCGGAACAAGGTCTGCAATCACCGGCCGGCCGGCCGAGCCTGTCTAGATGGTCCTACCCCCCTCGGCTTCGGCCACCACCGCTGCTTCGGCGGCACCCTCGGCTTCGGCCACCACCGCTGCTTCGGCAGCACCCTCGGCTTCGGCCACCACCGCTGCTTCGGCAGCACCCTCGGCTTCGGCCACCACCGCTGCTTCGGCGGCACCCTCGGCTTCGGCCACCACCGCTGCTTCGGCGGCGCCCTCGGCTTCGGCCGCCACCCCTGCTTCGGCAGTACCCCCGGCTTCGGCCACGGCTTCGGCCGCGGCTGTAACTTCCGGACTTGGCCACGGAAGTGGCCATCGCGTTGCCGGCGGTCGTCACCATTCAGGAGGCGGTGGATGTGGCCAACACCTCCCGTCTGGATCTTCGGGATCTGGCCGGCCGTTTCCTCGCTGGGATGCGGACAGCCAACGCCCGTGCCACTGCTCCGGTGGTGTACCCTGGCTGCAGCGATCCGCCTTTAGAGGCTTCCTATGTGTTCCAGCAGCCGGCGCCGGGTCGTGTCAAGCAGGCGCAACCGAGTCGGGAGACTGGTCCTGGTAGCTCGGGCGAGGAGTCTGGCTGGAGCTCGGCTGGAGCATCGCGTCCACCCCCGGCGCCTTCGTCCTCTTCGGTGGGTGGTAGCCGGGAGAGAAAGGTGGCCAAGCGTGGCGGGGATGGCGCTCGTGGCTCCAAGAACAAGAGCAAGACCGGGTCAGGCTCGGACACCAGCTTGCCCCGCAAGCCAGGTCGTCAAAGGCAAGTTGTTCCGTCCCTCATGGACGCGACTTCGGATGCTCGTTTCCTTTTGCGTGACGATTTTGTCCCTCCGGCTTCGGCCCCCCCCGTTTCTTCGGAAACTCGTGTTGCGTTTTCGAACCTTCCGGCTTCGGCCCCCCCCGTTTCTTCGGAAACTCGTGTTGCGTTTTCGAACATACCACAGGCTTCGGCCCCCCCTGTTTCTTCGGAAACTCGTGCTGCGTTTTCGAACATGCCACAGGCTTCGCCCCCCCCCGTTTCTTCGGAAACTGTGGCACCTCCTGTTTTTTCTACCGCTGATTATGCTGTAGGCTCAGGAATCGCACACAACCCCGGGTTCTCAAACCCCACCCCCCCTTCGACTTTTGTGCCCGTACAAGATGTTCATCATGTTGTACCGTCTTGGGATCGTGTTCCGCCTGCTGCTCCTTCGGTTGCAGCTGCTGCACCCCCTGTCGTTTCGGATGATAGTGTCTTGCCACTTTCTTCCAACATTGCACATGCTCGTCAAGCCACCGTAGATGCGGCTGCTTCGGCAGTTCGCAAGGCTCACGTAGTTACTGTCCAACGGGCGTACATCACTCTGAACTTGAAAAAAGTTGGAAATGTCGCTACCATGCCCTTCCCTTCAACTTTGTTGCCTGGGGACGGCTACCAACAGCTCATCCGCACAACACGAACGGCCTTGTCCGACATATTGTTGCTGTGTGATGACCAAAGCGAAGGGTTGGACAGTACGGATTACGTGCCTGGATGGGAACGGCCTCTCGAAAAGAAACTTTCGGGTGCGATCACCCCTGACAAGCCCTCTACTGCCGATCTTGTCCTTTCCATCGCTGATTACTTTCAGCAGGTGAAGAGAAGCTTGGACGGCGGCGCCACCGGACCAGAAGCTTTTCAGTTGCTGTTGCGTCATCTTGCGGAGCAATTTGATGTCGGCGACCGTCAAGAGTCGTTTTTGAGGCTTCAACAATTTGGAGTAGCAGATGGTACTTCTTTCGCGGATTACCTTCGTGCTTTTCGTTTGTTGGTTTCGTCTGTGACTGGCTCTGAGCGTACTTTGGCCCCTAGCGTGTCCATGGTTCTAGAAATTGTGCGGCATTCGGTCTGCAAGCAATTTCCGAGTTTGTCTCCGATTTTGTACCCGGGTGCTCTGGCCACGGCCGTCACTCCCTTTGCGTCGATTGCGGATATGTGGGAGGCGTTCGCGCCTCTAGCGACAAATCAAACCCCGGCTATCGGCGGTTCATCTTATTTTTCGTTGTCTTCGACGCGTGGCTCCTCGCAGCCTCGGCGGTCCCAACACCGCGCCCCCGCGCCTTCGGGCCAGTGGGCACCAGGTTCCGCTCAGAACCCTGTAGTTTTGCCGGTACAATCGCACGACGCTGACCCTTTCACACGCAACTATAATTCTTGGCCTGCTTCGCAAGCCGATTGGTCTGACGTATACGCTCTCACTTCTAGTTTTCGTAACACGGAGGATCCTTTTTTGTGGACTCCTTTGTTGACACAAGAGGCTCGCTCGCAAGCCTTCCGCGAAAACAGGAATCGCTGTCTGAACTGCTCGGGTGAAGACCATTCCATGAAGCAATGCGTTGCACCGTTCACGAATTCTAGTGGGTTGTTGAACCCCGAGTTGGGTCTCCTCAATGACGATTCTGCTGCTTTTAGACGTTGGCAAGGCCGTATGCGGTCTTTTCGACGAAAAAGTGCGGACAACCGCCAAAACAATCAGGGTAGACGCCACCAGCGCTCTTCCTCTTCGTCCTCTCAGCGTCGAAACCACGCTGGGAATCGCCGTTCCGACGGTGGTAGTTCCCCTCACACTCATCAGACACACTCGCACAACGGTGGGTATGCCCCAGGAAATTCTGCGGGTAACTCTCACCCTCAGCCACACCCTTCGATCAACACCAACCACACTGGTGCTCTGTCCCTCTATCAACCACAAACACATGCACACACCGGTCCTTCGTCTGGCATCATGGTTTCGACCAATCACAATGCCCGTCAACCTGGCAACTTCCAAAATGGTGGTCGTTCTCGCAGCGGATGACTCATCGGTGGTGGTTCGCCTACTTCCCCCGGACCGCCTTCAGCATCTTCGGGGACCTCATCTCGTTCATCACAAGACGCTCGTGTGTCACGCTCTGTTGCCTCTAATACTTCGGTTTTATGCAACAACGACAATACTTCGGTATCTGTCGCGCCGTCACACACTGTTGCCTCTAGCACTTCGGTCCTACGCAACGATAACCGCACTTCGGTGAATGTTATCCCTTCTGGTACTTCGGTGCCGTACAATAACAACCATACTTCGGTACCCGTTGTTTTCCCCAGTGTCGATCAGGTCGGTATCCAGACAAATGCTCTCGTCCCACCTTCTACATCGCACTTATCATCTGCCACCTCTGCGTCTCTGCCTCTTCGGGCTGGCTCTCCGTCAGAAATTAACCAGTCTGGCGCGAGTGCTGTCTTGAGGTGCGGGAACAGAACCGTAGGACCTTCGGGGCCATCGAGTACCGCTCGTTTGTCGGGCACCGCTCGTTCGCTCCCCCCGTCGTCTGCAGATCAGACCGTCCGTAGCCATGCGCTTTGGACGATTGAAGAGGAATCGCCTGAATTGGTTACCTCGGGTGAATCTTCGGATACGCTCAACTCGTCTGTGCTCGCTTCCGTTGAGGGTTCGCCCTCGATTGTTGCACCGGTAGCTAACTTGACTGGTTCCGACCGGCAAGTTACAGGGTCAAATTCGCCTGGCTTCGAATCGCGTTGTTCTCTTGGTCCTGACCGCCGAACATCATCAGATTCCGCCACGAGATATTTCGACCATGGATCGTCTTCGGACGCTCCATCCCTTCCGACGCACGCTCGCCCCACGGCGCCCGATACCAGGCCGCCGCGACCGACGTCGACAGTGTTGACACCACCGCTTCGGGAGGACCCTCCCGGAGTGACCTCCGAACAGCCGGCGGTCTCGCGTACCTTGTCACGGAGGAATAGCCAGGAGCACCACGCCCGGTTTGGTTCTTTAACCGACCCGGCCTTGGCGGCCGTTTCTAGCGAAAGCAACCTGTTGAATGACACCTTACGAGGCGTTTCTTCAGGTTTAGAATTGGGGCGCACCCAACGTCATGTCGCTGGCCCAATTATTGCGACCAATCCGGCTCCGGCCGATTCTTCGCCGGTCTCTGGCATGTCCGAGACCGTCCCCATGGACGTTCACGCCGTAAATTACAATGCGGGCGTTTCGGCTGCCTCCGCTTCGACTACATCAGCTTCGGCTGCAACCTCAGCTTCGGCTGACCGCACTCCAGGTGTTTCGACTCCTGCAGTTCCCGCTGTCTTCGACCCATCTAACGAGTATTGTACTCCTGATATGGTCTTCTTTTGGCAGCCCCCCTCTCCCTTTTCCCAATGGACCCCGTCGACTTTTGTGGTCGATGGAGTGGTATGCTCGTGTGCTGAGCAGTTTTTCGCTGCGGAAAAAGCTCTTCTTTTCGAAGACCATTGCGCTTTACAAAACATCATGCGCGTGTCCGATCCTGCCTTACACAAGAAGTTTGGCCGAGGTGTCCGTGGTTTCGACCCATCACTTTGGGAACAGGAGCGCGAAAATATTGTGCTCACTGGCTCTTACGCAAAATTTAGTCAAAACTCCGAGTTGCGCGAGCATCTTCTCGGATCTGGCGACAAAATCCTTACCGAAGCTAGTCCTTACGACCGTATTTGGGGCATTGGCCTTCAAGCCGATGATCCCGACGCTCTATCCACCTCTCGATGGCGTGGCCTCAATTTGTTGGGCAATGCCCTTCAACGAGTACGCAGTCTTTTGCGGTGCAATGCCCCGCCGCCCGAGCGCAGCTCTCGTTTGCTGCCTCCCAACGACCACGTTTCGACGTCGTCTCAACATAACGCGGTTTATGAAGTTAGCCCTTCTACACACCAGCGTCTTCGGATGGCCTCAACCCCTCCGTCGACTGAACGATTCGCGTCGTTTTCACAATACGCTGCGAACGTTCCATCGGATCATGACACCGCTGTTTGGGCCGTGTCTTCCGGGTGCCCTCAGCCATCCTCTTCCTCTTCTTTGCTTCCTGAGCAAGGTCCGGATTTGGTTGATGGTGTTGTTACCATCGATGATGACTCTTTCACCACCCAAATCCTCACTCACAGTGGTTCAGCTTCTGTTCAGTTTGGATGTGTTGCTCTTTTAGACACGGGTTCCCCGCAGTCTTTTATTAGTGCATCTGCGTGGGAATCCATGAAAGCCGCTTCGGCCGCTTCGTCGTTGTCTGAGAAACAAACCCAACCTCGCTGTTGGGGAGGTTTCGGCGAATCTGCTCCACTTCAAACTTCGACTATTGTCCGTTTGAGCGTGCAGTTTCTTCGCAAGCGCCTTCCTACTTCCTCTCTCGCTGTTTGGGCGTACGTTGTTCCCGATGGTGTTATGCATCATGACGTGCTCCTTGGGAGAGACAGTTGGATGCGGTTTAGCGACCGCTCTTACCGCACTTTGCGTGCCAAACGCCCTGGTGACCGTGTTTTTGGTGAGCTTACCCTGGCTCAGCATAGCAGTTGCGGTGCCACCGCATTTGCTCACGATTTGTCTTCCACAGATGGTAACTACCAGCTTCGCTATGCTGGAAAACATTCCGTCCAACTTCACCCTGAACATAGCCTTATTCCGGTTAATTTGGTACGCAGCGATGGCTCTCCAGCCCACGTGGGTAACTATCTCGTGGATATGCTTCCACCAATGTGCTATGTTTTCTTCCGAGGAACACTTTGTGCAAAATGGTTGCCAACGACTCCCGCTCGCGGGTATCTCTTCACTCGAACCAGGCGACGTTCTGGGTACAGCTTCGGCTCCCCTTCTTCGCGTGCCTCTCAGTGCTGTGTCTCGCCACAGTTTGAGCGATGGTCTTCAACCTGCGGCTCAAGATCCCACCACTGCTTCGGGCAGCTGGGTTCCGGGTCCTGTTTCGACAGATGGCATTGATTCGTCTGCCACGCATCGCATTGATGACCCCTTCGTGTATAATTTGCATGAGCGACCCACGCCGTCGCAAAGCGGCAAAGAGGACCCTGGTTCTGCCAGTGCTTCTCTTTCGTCGCCTCCGCCTGCTCTTCTCGAGCGGTTGACGTCTGAACAACGTCAGAGTTTTTCCCACGTATGGGATAAGCTCCCCTGCCATCTCCGGGAGATTTCTTTTGATCTCCATGGTCCGGGTTGGACTCCGGATGTCATCACTCAGCTTGGTAACGTCCTGTGCGACTATCATGATGTCTTCTCGAGTTCCCCCACCGACTTTGGATCTTGTTCGCTTTTTCCTTTCAAGCTTACAGTTCCTCCGGGCAGTGCACCCGTCACGTCTCGTCCATACCGCGTTAACCCCCCGGTGGCGAAACAAGTTGACGCGATCCTTGAACAATATCTTGCGGCTGGTCTGATCCAACATTCGACCTCGCCCTACTCGAGTCCTTTGGTAGTCATACCGAAGAAATCTGGTGGTGTTCGCATCACTGTCAACTATCGCAAGCTCAACCAGCTCTGTGCTTTGAGCCAGCTTCCGATTCCTCGAGTTGATGATACTTTGGACAAGTTGTTGAAAGGGCGAATTTATTCCCTTTTCGGCATGAAGTCTTCATTCCACCAAATCACGGTTCACCGTGATACAATCCCTTTGGCGGCATTCGTGACGTCTTCCGGGCTTTTTGAGTGGCTGAAGATGCCTCAAGGCAGTTCTGCTGCCCCTGGGTGGTTTTGCAAGGTGGTCAACGAAGTCATCAAAAATCTCCACGGTGTTGCATCGTACTTGGATGATTTGATCGTTTTCGACGACAACCCTGCTTCTCATGTTGATACCATGCGCGCTCTGTTTGAATGCTTGCGCACACACAACTTGAAACTCACCCCACCGAAGGCCACCATTGGCGCTACCGAAGCGGATTTCCTCGGCCACACCATCTCCCCGGACGGTGTTCGGCCTCACGGGGCCAAGGTTGCGGCCCTCACCCAAATGCCCATGCCAAAGGATGTTAAACAACTTCGCTCTCTTCTCGGCGGCCTCAGCTACTACCGCAAGTTCCTTCCCAACATGGCCACGCGAATTCGACCTCTGACCACTCTTCTCAAGAAGCAGGCGACGTTTGCCTTCACCCCTGCCATGGAGCAAGCTGTTCGCGTTCTGTTGTCTGAGTTGGCCAACCCTCCTGTCTTGGTTTATCCAGACTGGGATGCCGTTACGGACGGCTCGCGACCTTTTCGCCTCTACTGTGATGCTAGTCGCGATGGGTTCGGCGGGACTCTCGAACAAGAACAGCCGGATGGCTCCATCCGGCCCATCGTTTTCATCAGCCGAGCTACTTTGGACTCCGAACGTCATTGGACTCCCCTCGACCTCGAGGCGGGTAGCATCGTATGGTGCATCAAACGACTCCGCGGTTATTTGTGGGGCACGAAATTTCGCATTTTTACCGACCACAAATCTCTTGAGCATTTTGCCAAGGTGGGGGAGAACAATGCCCGCGTTCAGCGTTGGCTTGAATTTCTTACCGCCTACAATTACACTCTCGAGTACCGCAAGGGTTCAGCAAATGGCAACGCTGATTTCCTCTCTCGCCTTCCGATCGATGCGGCGGAATGTGACCGATCTGGTCGCAGTCGCTTGACACCGGATGACGATGAGGAGAGCGTATTCTTCATCCGTTCTTGTGGCCTTACGCCTTCTGGCCATCGCGCCGTGGGTGTTGGCTTGGGTGGGCTCGTCCCGACTTCCTCGACTTCGGTCTTGGGTGGGCTGGCCCCCTCTACAGATGATTTTGTCGACTTCCGTCGGCATGGTCCACGTCTCTCGCCGTCAGGCCTTTCGTCTCCGCCTGGCGTCTGGAACATCGCACCCTGGCCGTCTAACAACTCCCGCGGATTGTCTCCTTCGCTACGACGCCTGTGTGGCAGGACCCTCGATTGGTCTGGCTCCTTACATTCTTCGGTGGAGGACATTTTGGCTCTCGAGCCCGAGTCTTCGCCGGCCGTCTCGCCGACTGCAGCATCACGACGGACTCTCGACCCTACTCAACTAATTTCCACGCGAACTCGCCGTCGCACGGCGGTTGTGGCAGGCACGCCCCTCCCGCCCGTGGATTATGGTTTCTCCGAGGATCTGCCTACTCCTACTCGGATTTCCGCTTCGCCCCGATCGTTTCGACGTTCCCCGCCAGCGCAATCAACATCGACTACGCCCCCCGTTTTGACCAGGCTGGTTTCGGCTCCTGGTTCTGACGCTTCGATCTCGGACCTTCCTACGCCTCTGGCTCGTGGAACGGGTCTTGCGTCTTCGACGCATCCTGCAACTTCGGTTGCTCCTGCCCAGCAGTCTTCTGCTGCTCCCGATTCTTCGGAATCTTCGACGCGTTTGGTTTCGACCACTTGTACGCCTTCGTCTTCGGTTTCCGCTGCTACTCTGCCTTCGGGTGGATTGCAGCCGGAGCCTCAGGAATCGGCTCCCTCTTCTATCGAGGCGGCTTTACATTCCTCGGCAGATTTAGCCTTCCGGGCGTCTGTCGAACGTTTCTCGCATGCTGATTGGGCTCGCGAGCAACGTAACGAACCTGTTTGTGATGCAGCTATTCGTTTCATCCTTTTGGGTCGGCCTTCGGCTCTCCCTTCGGATTTCCTGGATCATCTTCCGTCCGCTCGTCGACCTTCTCTGTCGGAGATCCGTGACCTGTCTAACAAAGGCCGGTTACATGTTGACGATGATGGTTTGGTCTTGCTTGTTCGCAAGCAAACAGCGCCCCCGTCGTCTACGACCACACGTCCTGGCGGGCGTGCTGCTCGCCTTCTCAACGACGAACCCATTCGGATTTATGTTCCCATGCTCATGCGTCCGTGGATCATGCAAGCCTGTCACGCTGATGCATCCTGCCACCTCGGTGCCGCTCGCACGCTTAGCATGCTGGAACGTTTTTATTGGTGGGTTGGCATGAGTGTTTGCACGAAGTGGTGGGTACGGCATTGTTTGCGATGCCAAGCTCGCAAGTCATCTCGTCAAACGCCTCGATGGCCTACTTTGTGCCTTCCGCTGCCTTCGGGCCCTGGTGTATCGGTGAGCGTCGATTATTTCGGTCCCCTCCCGTTGACACCGCGCGGAAACACATATATTCTGCTTTTCACTGACCGTTTCAGCCGCCGTGCTGACATGTACGCGGTTACGGCTGCAGAATTCACCGCCGAAGGCACCGCTGACGTACTTGTCAATCGGTATATCCCTTTATGGGGTTGCCCTTTGAGTCTCTTGTCTGATAATGGCTCTCAGTTTTGTTCCAAACTGTCGCAGGCTGTATACGCCCGTCTGGCTATACGCAAAGTGGCTACCAGCTCTTACCATCCCAACGGCAATGGGGGTGTGGAGCGCGTCAATCACACTATGGCTCAGATGTTGGCTATGGTCGTCAATGAGAGGCGCCTTCTTCTGGTACAAAGCTCGCGATGGATTATGGTGGTTGGGCAAGATTACTGGACCGCCTCTACCGTCCGACTTCTACGTCGTCCGCTTCTTGGACGATCCTGGCCCTGTCAAGCTCGCCCTTCCTGATGTTCGCTACTCCACCGCTGAAACCGCCGTCTCCGGATTCTGGTGCCTCCAAGTTCACAGCGGCAGTGCCCTTTTTAAGGGGATCCTTCGCAACGTCGACATGTCGCGTGGTGACCCCGGGACTGATTCGTTGCCTGATAACGTTGCGCGCCCACATTAAGACGACGTGCTAGTTGTCTTGGCTTTCTGTTGTTTTCAGCGTTGTTTGGGTTGTTTTTTTTTTTTTAGCCTTGGTTGGTTTTCGCTTTCTCCGCGCTTTATTTTGTGCCTTTAGCGTTTGGTCACGACCTGTAGGTGTTTCGCGCCCATTGATGCCCCTTCTACACTGCCGTGGCGACTGCGTGAATGGCGTATCTTGTCGTTTTCTTACGATACCGGTCTTGTTGTGGTTCCTGCAGTGACCCTTTCTTTTTGTCGTTTTGACGACCTTTGTTTTTCTTTTCTGTTTTTCTTTTCTGTTTTTCTTCCTTTTTTTGTGTCTTCCTTTCTTTGGTTCCGATCTTCTTCCGGTCGTCGTAGGCTTTTCTTAGCCCCGTCAGTTCCTTCCTGTCTGTGTCTTTTTGTCGTTTTAGAAGTCAAACGATGGTCTTGCGACTCATCGAGTGAGAGGTGTGGGAGGGTGAATTGTGCTGTTTTGGAGCTCCACATCCTCGATACTTTCATTTAGAGACTCGACAATTGCTTGTCAAGACTCCGAGGTTTTACAGTATCTGCGTATGAGAACCTCCAGGGTGGGCTAGTGTTATAGGATTCAGATGTGTAGACGGAACATAGAAGAGCTTGGTTCCTTCTGGAAGACGCGGAGAGATGTAACTCTCCGCGGAAGGATAAAAAGCAGGGGACAGGATCTAGTAGCCCCTGCTTGTGCAGAGGATCCTGTGCCCCTTGGTGTCATTCCTACCGATACCCAAGGCAACAGCTACTGCTGCTGCTGTTCTACAAGAGTAACAACAAGTGAGTTCTTCTTCACGGGTCAACCAGACCTCATCACGCGTGCATACCACCACACTGGGTTAAGAAGAAGAAAAAAAAACGTGCGTGGTGGTCGGTCATGGTTCAACCGTTGGAGTTGACGTTCTCCCAAATCTCGTCCAATGAGCTTCTTCGTGATTCTTTGAGGTGACAGTCCCTACGTTACCGTAGACGCCCCCGGACGCAGGAGATTTAGTCGTACTTCACGGTGCTGTAACTCGGCTCGCCTTTGGAGTCTTCTAGAGCTCGCGACAGGGGCGCTGTGATTGTGAGAGTGGCACGCCCACGTCGGCGAAGACGGCCGAAAAAAAAAATGTTTAAACCCCATTTAAAAACAATTAAAAACGATTTTCCGCACCGCAACGTTTAGCTCAATGACTGAAATAATAGTGGTTGCGTGCATTCACCGTGCTGTAACTCTACTCGCCTTTGGAGTTTCGAGCTCGCGACAGGGGCGCTGTGATCCAGAGACTTGCCCGCTGCAGCGGGCAACAGCCGGCGACAAAAACAGTCTCAAGGCGACCGCGAACTGATGCACCGAAAAAAAACGTCTTGCTTTTAGAGTGCAACAATGGTTGAACTCTTGCGTCTCAGGCTTCTGTAATGGAGCAACTAGTGTATTTGCATTGTACGAGCGTTTCATGAACGTTGTATAAGCGCTTATTGGATATTTTGAATTTTCTTTGGATATGGATATTTGGCGACGTTGAGGGGTATTGAAGTAGCTTGAAGGAAGATCAAAATCCCAGCCCCGCTCTCTCACTCTCCGAGTGGGCGCTGAGCGGACCTGGTCTAAGAAGGCTAAACAAGAGATCAAACAACAACTGTGAGTACCCGAAGCCAGGAGCAACGAGCTTGCTCCCTTCCCTCTTTTATTCTCTGTTCCTCCATAACACTTCCGACATAATTGTAGTGAAGTCTATATTGATTGATGCAATTGAGGCCGCACTCGAGGTGGCAGGTTTCCTCTGACAAATACAGCTAATTTCGACGAAAAAAATTCAGACGGTTTCAAAAATAGAACTAACGGGACTGTGAAACGTGGTCCAACGAGAGTGGCGGAAACAGGCCGAATCGCACATAGTTAGAGCGTGTTCACAGCTGGGCTGCTGAGGGCCCGTGGCGCCATCTGCTCCAGCGTCATCATGGCGGACCCACAAGGTAAGGAGTCGACCATGGTACCCAGATAGACCCTTCCTGAAGTTTTGGTGCCATGTGGGTGGCTGTGAGTAGAGTTCGCACCACACGATTTTTGCATGCCGACCACGCTGGCTGCCCCGTTTTAGGGCTTACCAAAGAGGCCACATTTCGGGCTTGCCACTTAGCAGACAGCACCGACACCATAAGAGTGTTTGATGCCAACCGCTGTCCCATGCTGGAGCGAGGAATCGTCTGCGCGATTGCTGGCAATCACGTATAACCTCGAGTTGAGACCAAAATGTCGATTTTTGGTCTAAAAACCGGCCCGCGGCATGACAAGGGCCAGGTACGCATCAACTCCTTCGGACGGCGAGTGCAGGCTGCCGATCAATGCGGGTTTTTGCCTCAGAGTATTGCAGTTGTATGCCCAACTAATTCCGAAGGCAGCGGCGAATTTGGTTGTAAACAGCAGTTGCCCAGTACATTTTGGTAAAATTGAGGATGTTTTTGAGACAGCCTTATCCCCCCACCCCGCTGAAAGTACCCTGCCTTCAGGCAGAGCAGGCTCCATGGGAGCAGAACCTGGCCAAAAGTGTCCCGAGAGTGAAAGATAGCTGGGGTGGAGAGCTTTGAAATGAAGTACTACTATCGCGTCCGAGTAGGGTGCGCAGACGTTTAAGTTTTGACACCGTAAACCTAGACATGACCCAACACCGCATTTTCCTTGGCGCGCAGGCACAGCAGGAAGCGACGCAACCGCTTTCTCTGCAGTCGCCACTGGTCCAGACATCGTGACCCTGTTGTGCACCCAACCAGTGCAATGCTGTTGGCGCCATCAGGAAGAAGTAGAGACGGCTCTGGGTCTAGAAAAAAACGCTATTAGCGTTTTTTATCAGGGGCTAGGGGGGAGGGGTAGTGGGGCGACCAAGGGGAAAAGGATACAAGACCAACTGGAGAAGGCCGGTGTTTTCCGCAGCCAGGGGGACACCAAGCCGCACAGGGTTTGGTGGTTGGCTTTTAGGGGGAAGGACGCGACACGACCCAGGCTTGAGGACAGAGGAGAAGATAACTTGTGCGTGCCGGCTGGGAGCGGTGCTGAAGAACACCGTGGGACCCCTAGAGATACCAACCCGGCCGTTGGCGCGACGACAGCCCAGGAGGGGGGGGGGGGGTAGTACAGAAACGCCAGACGAACAAGAGGAACAAGAGCTTCCGGAGAAAACGAAACGGAGGTATGTTCTACGTTCAATTTTATTATGGTGCCTCTGTGGGGTTACCAGTGGGCGGCCGTCGTGCTCTGATGACTACAAGGCACTGCTGTGTAGGCCAATTACGCACTACCATGTACTCGTCACGTGCCTTGATGTTCTGCTGTTGACTACTCCTTTGCGACTACCATTGTATTGCCGAGCACTATGCTGAGGGTGTTGGCTCATGCCACCTGAAAATCCCTCATGCGTCGCCGCGACGCTGTCTATTTCCGTTGCTCATGTTGCCGCGGTCATTTTTTCTCTTGTTTCTGCTTCACGCAGGGTGGCGTGGGTTCGGAGCGACGCGATGCACGCGATGGTGTCCACTCCAACATGGGGGTACTTCTTGAACTTGTTCGAGTTGTCAAGACTCCTAGATCTGCCAGCGGATGATCTTCGCGCCGTGCTGCAGCCTCCATGTGCCCGAAATTCTACGATCGAGCATGAACTGTTCCTCTCGACGTTCGGCATTTCCCGGGGGTGGCATGCCGGGAATCCCGCCTGGCATTTGCTGGGATGTGGGCACGTCGTCGCGCTAGGGGAAGATGCGTGCATGGAACTCCTGAGCAGGCCACCCCAGCCCTTTCTTTGGTGAGTTGGTAGTCCGTCAGTGTCGATGGATGCATTTTACAAGTCCAAGTCAGCCCTCTATAGGGTTCTAAACGCTGTGCTTCCACGTACTGCTTGTAATGCTGCTCTGTTGGTGATATTTACTCGGCTTACCATCCCATCCCATCAGTTCAACCACCCACCCACCACACCCACTCCACACCAACCCCTGTATGCCTTTCCTCAATCTATGTTCCGGTGCCCCGCTAGTAGTACCCGACTTGCCACTCGGTTTTGCCTCTTTTTTTATCTTGTGATTTTGCCTGCAGGAGTGCGATGAAGCGGAGAGAACCAAACACCGGTATTCCCTGGACTGTCGGCTGCGAGGCAGAGACACCTTTACTCCTAGAAGCACATCGCCTCACTCTAGAAATAGAGACGTCCCTGCAGTGTAGAAACTGCAAACCAAACTGCCCGATCAAAGGGCCACGTCATAGTTGGGAGTTCATGCGGTGCGAGTCCGAGGCGACGGAAATCCTAGGGGTAGACGCCGAGCTCAAAGTCAACTTTTGAGTGCGTCAATTGCCACTCGATACACCTTGGGGTACCTTTGCCTGCGAAGGGGTTGGGTTATGAAGTCCAATCGTGGTCATATGAAGTTGTGCGTGGGACGTTTGATAGTATCTCCAGTTGGCTTCGGGTACGTGCAGGGCCGTCAAGCGCAACACGTGGTGGACGGCGGCAGAGACAGTCTGCGCCGCCGCCGGAGAAGGCCGCGGCGCCAGGGCCGTCAAGCGCAACACGTGGTCGACGGCAGCAGAGGCACACCAGGAAACCTGCCAGATTTGCGAACGCGTATGTGGGGTCCAGTGATGACAGCGAGGTTCCCGAGAGCAGGGAATCAGCTGACTCAAACAGTAGTAGCGACGATGGGAGCGAGCCTTGAGCCTTGGTTGGGAGGAGCTTTTCTGCGATGGCTGGGGCTGTGGGAGAGTGGGCGGGTGGTTGGGTGCGTGGGCCGCCGGACGCGAAACGAGGGCAACGGCTGGCATGCGATGGAAGCTGTAGTCGGGGTGGGGTTTTTTCAACAATGAACGTAAGAGGGTGAGTGACGTCGTCCTTGTGTGTGGTGTTAGCAACGTGTCGTGTTTGAATATAATGTGAGCCATAGAATCGCTTTGTATTTATGTCATTTCTGACTTACGATGGTTTTATTGTTGCTGCCAAGCGGGGTGGCGGCGATTGGGGGGAGGCGCGGGTATAGTACAGAGGGAAACCACCTAAGGGTTCGAGGTTCGGCGAACTTATTTTTCCCTTCTTTGTGCACCCTCGCACGTGTCGTTATAGGGGGGGGGGGGTGCCGGTAAAATGTATCCCGAGGGATGCCAGGAGACGCTCGACTTCATTGTATCAATGTTTGCTCTCGGAACTGTTCGGGAGGGGGGGGGGGGGGGGTGCAAGGAAACGTCCGCACGGGGGGGAGAAACAGAAACACAGACCGCACGGGCCCTTCTGTTTTGCGTGTCTTCCACACCGAGTCTAGGTGTGCATTATTTTTTGTCTTTGCGCACGGGTCTACGACACATTTTTTCTACATGGCTTACGGAAGAAATGGCGAGCACCCACCGCATCCCTCTGCCGCTGCCGATGGTGGCAAGGTCGTATTTTTTTTTTTTTGGGGGGGGTAGCGGAGAAAGACAACAAAAGATGGCTTGGAAAAACACACACACACATACACACCTCGCAGCTGTGGAGCTTGGCGTGCGCCAAAGCCAGCATCCGAGGAAGGGACAGCCGGGTCTTTGTGTGCTTGATTGGGCAGCCGTGTATTTTTAGGATGCATGTCAGCGGAAAAGCGTCGACTGTCGCGGGGCCTACGCGTAGCTTGTCTTCCACATATGCGCTGGTGACGGACAGCGGATTTCCTTTTTCGGCATCACGCCGCAACTAGACGTCGCACATCGCAGGTGCACTGCCGCAGCGTTTCTCGCCTTTTATTTTTTTGTGTCCCTCTTGCTCGTTGCCAAGTGGCCCTGTATAGAATGATAAACAGAACAAGCTGAGCTAAAAAAAAAAAAACGCCTAGCGCAGACCCTCTACTCCCCCTCTGCCCTAAAAAAAAACGTCGAGGGCAGAACCTCTAGTCCCCCTCTGCCCACACATGCACGCCTGAGTAGCCCCCCAACAACAACCCTGGTACTTGCTCTTATGCATTATTTTTTTAAGCGAAAGTTTCGCACTGTCCGCCAGTGCAACTAGACAACCACAAAAAAAAAACATCTCTGTCGACTTCAACCAGGCCTCTCGTTCGAACAGACCCGTGGATGCGAGCCTACTAGTGCCTCAGCAACGCTAGAACGACATCACGAGGAATGCCCTCCTTCCCCTTGCCGCAAAACATGCCCATAGCGGCTGCAAAACATTCCCCGCGCCGGCATTGGTTTCCTTGCCCAGTAGCCCCAATCTCTTGCGCCGCCAAGTATTGTAGATTGCTCCTAACCGTGCGCGCAAGCACGTACGGCACATTGTCGCCTTCGCTGTCCCTCGCCTTCTGACGGTCGAGCACATGCTGCGAGGGGGCGCGGAGAGAGGGGTGGGGGAGGGGCAGGAAATATGGTGAGTTTCAACAAATACAAGTGACCGCTCCCCCTGAGCAAGGTGGCAGGATAATTGACACCGCCTAAAGCGTCTAATTTCCTCCACCCACCGTGCGTACCGTCGTTTCATCTTGCACCCTGAGGTGAAGCAACGATGTCATCGTGTGGTATAAGATATCACCCCCCCCACGATAGTAATTTCCAGTTCTTCAATGCCCTCAATAAAGGCACATTGGCGAGGCAGAAAACGTCGGAGTTGTAACGCTCTTGTGGACCACTTCCCGAAACGTTTTGTTGGGACTACACACCTCTTCGGGCCCAGTGCGGGAGTGAACCTCTGACATTTGGTGCGGGGTGTGTGTGCCAAACGTTTGTGCGGGGGGGGGACTGATATCTTGCGTGACACGGCGCGTATTTTTTTTGTATGCTCTCTTTGATTTTGCAGACTTTCTTTGGTCTTGGAGAGGGCATGTACGTTAGGGCCAAGCACCGTGCCACTCCTAACTCTGCATCCATGTGGCTGCTGCGTGCAACAGGATATTCCTGCGTTTCGTTCGTGTTAGAGCTTCAACATAGACTGCTTCTGCGGGCTGGGATAGAGCCAGCACGTACGAGAGAGAGCGGTTTGTAGGTATACAACTACAAGCATTCTAGTGTTACATGTTGGTTGCTGTACAATCCACGTATCGGCTTGACGGGAGGCTGCCCACCGTCTGCTACACGGCCTTTCGTGAAAAAAGAAAGCCACTACACGTACCTGGATGGACACCCCAGCGATGATATGGGCCTGTTGGCGCCCACAGGTTGTAACCCCGCCCGGGTCGCCTTTCTTCCATTGCGGAAGGGGTGTCTGGCACCCGCACCCTTGCGCGGCCGTCTCCGCTTGCTCCCGTAGCAATGAACGAACTCCACCCGGGTTTTCCAGGGCCGTCTTCAGCAGCGCCGTCGCCAGAGGTGACTGCTTGGCAGCACGCGGGGGCTCGTCTGCCACGAGGGTGGCGAGCTCGTCGTCCAACTCTTCGTCTTGCGAACCCTCGACATCGAGGCTAGGTGCTGATGCCGTGGCAGCATAACCCTAACCCTGTCCTTCGGCATCAAGAGCGTTCCTTTCCGGAGGGTAAGGAAGTGACGATTGATTGTGGCTGGTCGCCACCATACTTGAGTTTCTTTTTCCGGACAGAAGGGTATTGGAAATTCATACTACAGTCAGTGTCACCCGTTCACAGCAGTTGATGACATTGACTCGCATAATAACTAACTGCGATCCGATGTTGTACGACGGGAAGGATTATTATTGTTCGAAATTCATGCGATCACCCAACTTGGATCACCCGTTCACAGCAGCAGTCGATGGCACTGACTCGAATAAAATAACTGCTACGACGGCCCCACAAAACCACGATACAACTGCGGCGGAGCGAAAGACGATATTCTTCCTCCTGAAAACAGGATAAGAAAGCATGTCCTCGAGCGTGCCCGGCGACACCCCGTCGTCTCCCACGTGGCGTTGGGAGCAACTACTGCTGCCGTACTTACTTCCGTTCCAGTGCTGCTGTATATGTAGTCCGTAAATCAATGCTTATCTATGGCAGGAGCCTCGATTTTCATCTCGCCAATCGGGGGCTCCGAGGGGCTACACGAGCAACGAATCAGAGCACCTGAGCACTGAGCACCCCGTGCCCCGTGAGCACCTGGTGGCTTGTGGCTTGTGGCTGGTGGCTGGTGGCCAGAACCTTTGGTATTACGCCGCAAATGGGACCGAAGGGGGCATTTTTTGACAGTCCCGTGCCCCCGCCATCCTCCTACAGCAGATCTTGTACTTCCACGCACACGCGCGCACGCCCCACCGCCGGAGTAGTGGAGCCAATATCCGATAACTGGAGCACCGAACAGCGTCGCCAGCCTAGAAGGAAGGTGTGCGTATCTGTCTTTCTGTGAGTAAACGCGACCGAGAGCGTCTGACACACACCAGTACATAAGTACTGCTGTACTCCTAAGCGAACATCGTACAATAGCCTTGGTAGACGCGTCCAGTTTTCTTCTGTTGCTGCCGTTTCTGTCTTTGATTCGAAGGATAGTTTAGCCTCCCCCATGCTGCCCCCTCACGGGGTCCCAGTTCATGGCAGGTATAATTGTTTTGTGTTTTCAACCGCACTAAGACTGACGTCTTTTCATTGGCCAGCCGGTTAGCGCGGTCGATCCCAAAAATATAAACATTTTGGTCGGGGGCTGGTGTGCGCATTTTTGGCAACAGCAGTGACGGCACGAGCACCAGTACGCCACCGCAGTTAGGTAAATTTGGCAATTTTCCGTCCCTATGGTGTGCCGATTGCTTCCTACTTTGCGAGCGTCTGTGCGTGCACACTGCCTTTCCATGCAACTACAAGTACGTACTTTTGTTGGATTGCCCCGCCCCGCCAGAGATTAAAATAGATTCGTTGGGTCAAATTCAAAAAAAAAAATACATGTATGCGATTTCCGCCCCTCACGAGCCTGGGTTACACTTTGGTAGTAACTCTTTAGGACTAACCGATGTTGAACGTAGCAAGGCTAGGTTCTTCACGCGAGCAAGGCTAGGTCCATCAGTGGGCTTAGACCACGCAAAGGCCACCCAGAACCCACGGAGACACGAGCCTTAGCCTCGTAGTGATTGGCGTCCTGCGTTATTGGCTGAGCAATATTGTAGCAATTGGCACAAGGGTATGACCCTCAGGGTGCGACGAAGTCGGGGGATGAATCCTTGCAAGCATGCATACCCTCTGGCAAGCCGATACACTGGGGCTGCCTGTTGTATGCATACGCAAAGAAAGTATATTTCCCCAACTTAGCCGATTCCATATTTTATCCAATGTATTTACCTACTCCGGGAAGAAAAGCAAAGACTACTACTTACTGAGGGTACAGCCCGCGGGTAGCCCCGGCCTCGTCTGGAGCCCTGTGCCTATATTCCCCAAAGAGATCTGTGTGGCGTATGATGCAAAGTGATCGACGTTCTGAAGATGAAACTCGGGAAAAGCTGCGAAGATTACTACAACAATGAAGAACGTCCGCTGAATGGGAATCCTCGAGTTCACCGTTGCCCGCGATGGCGAAAATGCGAAAATTCACCCTCGTCACACGACCAGAAAAGTTTGAAGTGCCTCCGAACCGACAAACGGGGGTGGGTGCCGATGTACGCCGCCGCCTGACCGACATACGACCACTCCACATACCACAGTTCGGGTCCGCACTTAGTACCCTCTTATTTTTTCCGAGGCTTGTAACTTTGATTTTTTTTGCCTCTCCCTACGGCGACGATATAGGTTTTAGCGTAGGCGTCTTCACTGAGCACCTGTTGGTAAGGGCGAGTTTTTTTATTTCGGAAATTTTGAGGCTCAAAGTTTTTTCGGAACTTCAGGCTCGTGGCCAAACTCGAGCCGCGGGTGGGGATGCCGCGCAGCTGTAGAGCGAGCGAATCGGTTTCTTCCGCGCGTCTTGTGCTAGAACGTCACCACCTCTTTGGGCTTGGGGTGGATTCGAGACGAGTGGGGAAGTCTGCGCCGTCTTGGCTAGCACATGAGTGGCATATGCGGTGGTGCATCTCGCTGCCATCCGGATCCTCCACCTCCCCACACGTGCCGTGCATACGGCCACCACAAACCACCTTGACACTTGTGCGCCCCGCTTGAACTCTGGAAGCTTGTACAACCTTCCATCCACCAGCGCACCGCATTGTATGCATGTGTGTGTGCTAACTGTTGCGCGTGCAATCGCAAGCGCGCGCGGCGTCTCACTAAATTTTGAATCGAACACCGCTATTGAGGGCACCAACGATTCAGCGGTTGACAACCGGGGTGCAGGCGTGCCACGAGGTTTTAGAATCTCTATTCAGGGGCATCCCGCTAAACGGGTAACCGCTCAACTGGGACCAAGACTGCAGCACCGACTGCGCTACATAACCGACTGAAGGATAACGTTACGTTCTTGTTTTATTTTTTTATTTTTTTCGTTTTTCGTTTTTCCGTTTTTCCTGTGTTCCGTTGTTCCTTTTTTCCTTTTTTCCTTTTCTTCTATTTTTCATATTTCTTTTTTTCCTTTTTGAAGGTATTGAAGGTTTTGACGGAAGCAGCAAGAGATGGAAACCCTTCTGTTCGATCTCGACGGCACGCTCTATCCCCTGGACAACGGTTACCACATCCACGTGGTGAGTGAGTGAGTAGGCTCCAGCCAACGGATACGTTGGCCACACTTGTTTCTTTGTGTGTGTGTAGTTTTTAAGAGCATCGACCGCGCTAACCGGCTGACCAATGAAAAGACGTCAGTCTCAGTGCGGTTGAAAACACGAAGCACTTCTAACTGCCATTAACTGGGACCCCGTGAGGAGGCGGCATGGGGGCCGGTACTCCGAATGAAAGACAGAAACGGTAGCAATAGAAGAAAACTGCACGGTTGTGTGTGTGTGCATAGAGCGCCTGCGTTGTACCGTAGAGTCGTCGCTGTACAAGCCGCATTCCATGTGCGACGCAAGATAACACACCCAATGGACCGATTTTCAAAGCTCGCTTTGTCAACAGCAGAAAGAGTTGCAGCGCCAAAAACGGTAGCGTTGAAGCCGTCTGGTCGACAGCTCTCCGAAAACGTATCGATTCGCTTATGCGTCCTCTTCGTCGTGGAGTAATCGAGCTTTGAAAATCGGTCCAGGGGGTGTTCTTGCGTCGCGTACGGTAATGCCAATGGATGTGGCAGATCTTATACCGGGCGACCAACCTTGTTTGTTCAGCCTTATGCAGAGGCCACTACACTGCCTTACATGCTAGAAAAGTTTTATTTATGGGCGAACGTATTATGGTTTAGTTTCCAACGGGTACCTCGTTTGCCTGTTTCAAGCGAAGAGCTCATTCCGACTGCCTTGTCGCGAAGAAAAAAAAACGAAAAACATCGGCTTGTCCTTAAGAGTATGCATGCGGCGATGGATAGGTGATTTTCCCACCCATTGGATGATAAAGCAATATTTTTTATCTTCAGTTGAACCGACAAGGTGTCAAGGCCTGTGGTGAGTGGGTCGGCAGCAACCCCCTCCCCCCTTAGACTGGAACGCTCACTGGTACTCCGTGTGCCGTTCAATTTGTTTCGTTTATCCGTTTCTCGCACGTTTCATCGGGAAAAAAACAAAAATGTCACAAAGCGGCAAAATATGTGGCGGTTCATGAGCGACAAGCTGGGGATAGAGGAGCCGGAGAAGGTTTGGAGGCCGCTTTTTCAGAAGTACAACCAATCGGCAAAGGGACTACGGTGAGGACATACTCGAGGTGCCAGCCCTTGAACCGGCGTTATGTCGCGGGCAACCGGCAGTGTTCAGAGCATGAAACAACTTGAACATTCCATCTGTGTCGCGCGATTTCACCCGGCACTATACATCATTGCGGGACCATTCCTGTGTACTACAGCAGGCATTTCCTTGATATTGCGATGATTCCGGAGGCCAAAAATCAGCTATCTGCGTCGTGCGATTTCACGGCCAGCAGGCGCTTGACTGCAGACCCTGGCACTGCTGTAGTACCGTGGGTAACGTAGGATACCACCCCCTGGACCAATTTTCTAAAGCCCGGTTACTCTCCACAGCAACAGAGAAGTCGTGGCGTCGAAATCCGAAAGCGTAGGTGTTGGAACCGACTCGCCGAGAAGCTTTTCCGACAACGTAGTTGTATCCTTTTTTTGTCGTGGAGCACTCGAGCTTTGAAAATCGGTGCAGGGGGTGTGGTATCTCGTGTCACGTAAACATACACGTACATGCATACATACAAAAATACATAAATCCTATACTCACGTTTCATTTCGACCACTGTCTTTCTCCGTGCTTGCATCGGGGGGCTTGGTTACGCATGCGCAGGGTAGGAGGCGGCTACGAGTTCGACCTGGAGGACTTCTGGACTAGCGTCAGGGCCGGCGCCGCGGACTTCATCAAGGAGGCACCGCCGGGGGTAAAGTCGGCGCTCGAGAAGCTGCCGCAGAAGGACAAGTACGTGTTCACCAACTGCAACGAAGTCGAGGCGGAGGTAATTTTTATTTTTGGTGTCTTCGGCGTTTTTTTAGCGGACGATGTATTTGTGTTTTCTCGCACGGGCGTTGGTTTCCGCACCATTTGTTTGTCGTGTTGCGGGTGTTGGAGTTCTTGCTTCGACGAGTTTCTCTCTCTCTCTCGCTTTCGCTTTCGCTCTCTCTCTCTCGCTCTTTCTCTCTCACACACACACCAAAACGCACGCGTATCCAAAGAAGTGGCAGACATAGAAAACACGTGCGGTCTTCTTCTGTTATTGCTACGGTATCTGTCTTTTTATCCGGAGGGTAGCGTAGTTCCCCCATGACGCTCGGTGGCAGGATCCCAGATCGTGGCCCACTGAAGAGTCTTGTCTTTTCTACCGCACCGAGACTGACCTATTTTCATTGGTCAGCCGGTTAGCGCGGTCGATGCTACCAAAAAAAACGCACGCACACGGTCGACGAGGGAAAGCGATGGCTGAACCCTTCTCGCTATAAAAACTAAGGCAAGCACCGTCGGGGGAAAGGTAGAGAAATAAAACAAAACAATACCATATACGTATACATGAAAAAGCTTTAAAAAAAACAATACCATATACGTATATATGAAAAAGCCATTGTGTGACCTTCCTCTTGTGTGACCCCGGCTGATATGTCAGCTATATATATTACGCAGAAAGGCCTGTAAACCGGCGCCAGAACACATGGGACGAATACACACACACACGCACGCATGACCCATGCATGATGATCTATTTGGTTCTAATCTCGGAACAGGAGGCCTTGGCGCTACTGGGAATCCGGCACCACTTCAAGGGGTATATATGAAAAAGCCATTGTGTGACCTTCCTCTTGTGTGACCCCGGCTGATATGTCAGCTATATATATTACGCAGAAAGGCCTGTAAACCGGCGCCAGAACACATGGGACGAATACACACACACACGCACGCATGACCCATGCATGATGATCTATTTGGTTCTAATCTCGGAACAGGAGGCCTTGGCGCTACTGGGAATCCGGCACCACTTCAAGGGCGTCATCGGCGCCAAGGCCATGGGGGAGACGTGCAAGCCCGACAAGGCGGCTTTCGAAGGAGTGCTCCAGTCGGTGGGAGCGGACCCCGCCAAGACAGGTACAGCAGGGGGGTGTTGTCGTTTCTGCTGCTGGTGTCGCTGTTGCTGTTGTTACTGTTTTTGTTGTTGTTGGTGGCGGTGGTGTTGGTGTCGTTTTGGGTATCGTTGTTCTTAGTGCTCGTGGTCCTTCTTCAGTCTGTACTCCGTGATGCCCGGGGACTGGACCGAATTAGTTCCTGGCCCGTGATGGCCTTACACAGGCGAACGTCAACAACAGCAACTGGCATTGATAAGCACGTTGTTTGCGATTGGAATGAGACATCCCCTCTTCTTTTTCTTGGGGACTGTGTTGGGTGTCGCGTTTCTTCGGTGAGAAGAGATCCGTGCGATCATTTTTTTTTCTCTCGAGGTACCGAAAAAAAAAAAACGAGTGAAGGAAGAAGACAGATAGTATGCGATCGATTTTTCAACTATTAATAGGACCGCCCCAAGAATGCTGCGAAGGGTGTTGTTTTCGGAAAGATCTTGCTTGCTCTACAATCCAAGAGGCCGCCAAGAAATCTTTCAAAAAACACATGGAAGGGCAGGGATTGAGCAGTACTTGGCGGCGACATGAAGCACTGGGCAACCGAACTTGGTCGGAACCATGTCGCGGTAAGCACGAAGAAAAATCTGGGCAAGGGATTTCGAGCTCCAGCCTCTTCAGAGGAGAGTACACGAACTGGTTCGCGAAACTCTTTTTTCTCATCTCCGTCCACTCCCAACACCTTACCAGCATTCTTGGCAGGCTCCTCGTTCACGCACCTGTCTGCGTTCGCCCGCGTTCTGTAGCACCACCTTTGTTGTGCGTTGCTTCGAAGAGACCCGCTGCTGCTTACCCCGTCTGTTCTCAGTGCCCGTTGCTTTCGGCGTTGCCCCGTGTTCCGCCCCTTCTGTTTCTTGGCCGGGTGGTTCGCGTGTGTGTTTTTATTATTAGCATCGACCGCGCTAACCGGCTGACCAATGAAAAGACTTCAGGCTCAGTGCGGGTGAAAACCAACAACACTTCTAACTGTCATTAACTGGTTCGCGCGCGCGCGCGCGCGCGCGTGTGTGTGTGTGTGTGTGTGTGTGCAATCTCGTTCGACGCATGGCTCGCGTACATGGACAACAACAACAACAACAACAACAACAACAACAACAACAACAACAACAACAACAACAACAACAACAATGGCAATTACGAAGTGATGTTCGAGGACTCCTTCAAGAACCTCGTGACGGCCACCTCGCTGGGGATGGCCACCGTGTTCGTGCAGTCGGACACCGCGAGAGAAGAGGGGGTCGGCTCGGTCGAGCTGGACACCGTCGACGCAGTGGTCTGCGACGTGAGCATTTTTCCGCATGCCTCGCCCAAAGAACAATATATGCTCAAAATTTACAACAATAATATTACCCCGTGTCCGTGCCTGAAGCATGAGGCAAGTCGTGTCTTGCCTTACGCTTACACCAGTGCCATTAGCAAGCTAACTCGCGCATGGAGCGAAGCCGTTTTGTTTCTCTAGGCTTTTAGACCGATGATATATTTTATTTAGTTTTTTGGGGGGAGCGGGGGTTTCGTGTTTCGTACGCCGCCGCATCAGGAACAGCGCTGCTGCTGCCGCTGCTGCGGTTACTACTGCTACAGGCAATTATGTAGCGAGTCGGCTCAGGTTTGACGAATGCTGCCGTTGTTATTTTCACGGCAATCTGTCCCGTTGACTTTTTCAACCCCCCCCCCCCCAACCCA